>JADRCH010000014.1:9514427-9609448 GCA_019843965.1 Rhynchomys soricoides | reverse complement strand
TGTGTACAATGGCCATGTTGTCCAAACGATACCATTTCACAGCCCTTCTCCCGTCCTCTGGCCTTTACACACTTGTCATACATTGCTATGTCCTCTTTAGGACAAAGCACAATCACTTTTCCTGAGCATTCTGACCAGTTAGTTCTGCATCTCTATATTACCTACTGCCCAACCAATGCAAAAAAGAAGCTTTTCTGAGTAAGGCCGATGACAGCCACACAAATCTATGGATATAACAATAAATATTATTGGCTTAGACTTTTCAAAACCTACTTTAATACGGGTTCTTAAATGCTTCAACCTCCTTTCTAGCCCAGCACCCACCAGAGGTAATGGAAAGGAAAGGTTAATTGAAAACAGGGGTTGTGGACCTGTTTAGAAATAGTTCTTTGGGGCAATTCCAATCTTCATTGTCAGCAGTCCAGTCCTCTAGCAAAACATCAACACGAATCAGCAGCAGCAGTCCAGTTCATTTGGCAATCGCCACTCACGAATCAGCAACGGGCAGTTCGATCCAGAAGAAACCATGGGGCTCCACCAGCCAATCAGCCCAAGTCCTCCGAAGCAGCAAGGAATGTCACGAGTTTTTGGCTGAGTTACTCCCTATGACACAACAGGCAAACATCAGCAACACAATGTAAGGTGAGCTAATACAAGAGCCTGTCAGTGAAGACTAGCGAGGCAGAGCAAGGCGAACCAATGCCAGAGCCTCCTCTCATTGTCTGTGGGGTCATATTTATATTCTTTCTAAACATCACACATCCTCTTGCCTGTGTCTGCTTCAGCAAAACATCCTCTCACCTGTGTATCTGCCTCACAAAACATAACTGAGTTTCCAAAGAATCCGGAAGTTTCCACTTCAAAATATCTAGAAGGTAATGTGATAACATGCATGACCATTTAGCAAGACAACTGTAATAGGATCTGCTCTAGAGCTTATGACACCCTGGTCCAGACACAGCTTCTGACCAGGTTTACAGCAGGTATGAATCCCCTTCTCTCCCAAACACACCTCTTCCTACTGTGGACAGGCTGAATTCACTCACCCACCCCCTTTAGTTTACAGTAGCATGTCCAGACTCAAGCCAGACTACCACTTACAAACCACAGGAAGTCACCCAACCTCTCTGTGCCTCAGAGTTCTCATCTGTGAAATGGGATAACAGTATCTAACCTGGGGTTAAATAAATTAGCACGTCTGATGCTTAGACCAGAGCCTGGCACATAGCACTTTTATGGTTAGCTCATTCTCCTTCCTACCTCTGTTCTCTCTTCTCCCTCCTCCTGAACCTATATTTGATTTTTTTCGGTTCTGTCCACAAGAAGGCAGAACACTCAAACCACCAAAACCTCAGTTCTCTGCTTACTTCACCTTGCCTCCCTTGACTGGCAAAAGAGCCAAGAGAGGAGAAGTGTGTCTCCATTATGTTCAGGGCATTGTGAAATCGGGTGTCCATCCCAGATGCTGGACACAGCAGGGTTGCCTGTGCACTTGGCTCCGTGGACTGGCTTCCCTGCGGCATGCAGTTAGAAGGTCCCTTCCCTTCATAATGTTGGTCTTAGCCCATCTTTTCTAATGGAAATAGCCTTACTTGGGCAGAGACTGCCTTCTCTAATGTTCTCTTTTCTTTGCTATTTAAAGCTTCCTTCTGAGCATTTTTCTGGATCTTTCTTTGTCTGTTCCCCCTACCTGCAGGGGCTTTTAAGAGGCGAATCATGGTCCACTTTACTCTTTTACTAAGAATCTCATCCATTACCATTACCTCTGCCTTCCTGTTCCAGCTTGAGGATACTCCTGTGTCATTTCCCTGGAGACTTTCCACACCACACACTGAGGCTCGACCCTCTGCTCTGTAAACTGGCTCATCCGCCAGAGTGGTCCTAAGTGACTGTCCACCTGTCACCAGCCATTATCCCTGCTCAGCCCACCAGTGCCTGTGACCTCTGTGCTCTTTGCTACGGTCTGTGTTCAGGCCTTTGCCAGGAATCGCAGCCTGAGGTCGAGGAGAGCTCTCTGCCTCCACTCATGTGTGGCCTGTGGGAGGCTCAGTAAATGCTTGGTGAGCATTAGTGACCCCTCGCTTACCGGTTCCACTCACCCACTTACACACGAGGCCTTGGAGGGAAGCCATAGATGCTGCTGTATTGTGCCCTAGATAGGAACAGGTTACACTGGGAGAAAGAAAGAGGCTACAGAGTGCTGGTCTACATTTGCATGGTGTAGGCCAGAGCCCCAACACCCCCAGTTTACCTCACACCCAACACTGTTCCTCTCCTCATTACACAATGAGGGAGTGTTCCCCCTTCTTCCTCTCCCCTTTCACATGTCGCCTTCCTGCTCCACGTATGTACTTTCTTCCTCAGTCCTCTGATGTTGGCTTGTTTCCATCTTCTCTCCTATAGTTAGTTGGCAAGGGTCAAGGGTTATGGTTTCCATTCCTTAAATGGAGGAGCAAGCCCAAAGAAAGGTACACCAAGCCAGACCAAGGGAGCCCTCCTTTCTCTGGGGAATATAATAGCAGCCCAATGTCTAGCCTCGGGGGGTAAGGGTCGTTTAGAGAAGTCAGGCCTGGGGAAGTTGGGGCAGGCAGCAGCGAGGCTGGCAAGCTCAGTGGAGAGGGGGCTAACAAGCTCAGTGACAGCCTGAGAGTATATTTAAGACCAAAGGGAAGCTCCAGGGCTGGCTAGTAGCTGGATTCAGAATTCCCCAGGAATTCTTCAAGGGCAGCCTCATGTCCTAGGTGAGCAAAAGTGACAAGGCATTCAGACATTTCTCTTCTCTTAGCTTGGGCTGGAGCAGCCAGCTAATTGTAGATGTGTTGACAGAAAGGTCTCCAGAAAAAGGGGATGGAGGAGGTGACATGTGGTCCCCTCCAGCACCAGAGCTGCTTAATTCTGTAGAGCACACAACTGGGTAGACACCTGGATGACAGGCACTCTGAGTGGCCAGCAATGACAGTTTCTTGGGCTGGAATTCCTAGCGGTGTCAGCAGTTCCACAACAGGAGAGGCAGCTGACTTGGAAATGTTCAGTCTCAGACTGAGGCTGGCTGGCCTGGGCTTGGCCTTCTGCTCCCTGGTAGGAGGGCTGCGGAGAGTGGCTCTACCAGGATGGAAAGGCCACAGTGAAGGCCAAGGGACAGGGCAGGTGCAGGAAAAGGCAGTGCAGACAGAAAGGCAGACAGGGGCAGAGAGGAGTGACACGGGGCAGGGCGCCCACAGCCCTTCCTGCATGTGGCTTTCCTCTGAAATCACTGGTGAGTTTTCAGAAAAAAGGAAGTGGGTAGAGACACCATGCACACTGGTTTCAAACTGTCTCTCTGCCAGTCTCCATCCTGCCTGCTTTCCCTTTCTTCCACTCTACTACGCCTCCCTCCTGGGCTTCTACCCTGCTCCAACCCTGAGACCTGTGCGATTCAAACACATCTAACATGGACTGACCCCCGCCCCAGGGGACTATGGACAGGGAATTAGATCCCATGTGAAAGATCCAGACCCCTGGAGAGCGGCAGCCCCCACCCAAGCACCCGCATCATCAGCGGCACAGTAGTAATAATGGTCCATTAAGGGGAAACTATTTCCTTCTGGTCAAGAAAGCCAGCTCTCTGGCCTGGGGGAGACCTAGCACTCTAGCTGGGCAGGTCAATCAATCCCTTGGCTAAGGTAGCTAGGAAGGTAGATATTCTTTAGACCATGCTAAGGGGACAGGAGAGGCGTGTATCCCTTTGATGACATGATGCTGTTTCCTTCCCAGGATTCCCACCTCTAGTGCAGTTGCCTTGAAGTTGCAGCCAGATTACTCTGTTAAATCCTTTCTTGGGGAAAGCGTGGCTCTCCTTTCCTCTTTCTGTCACTGTTCTGAGCAACCTCGCTCTAAAACCCAGGCTTTCTCACTTTGTCTCTGAAGCACAGCCCTTCTTTCCCTTTTGCCATTCAGCTACATGGCTGGCCCAACTCAAATGGCAGCTGCTGAGATTTACAGTTTGCTTGCTTTGGGGGTTTTCTTTTAAATGCTAATAAAATTGTCCTCTGTAAAATCAGATGCTGTCACCTTCATGGAGAGCTGAGAAGAAGAAACGAGGGATCCTGGTTGTCCTTTCCTGACAGATGGAGTCATCCATCTATGTGTTCTGACCCCTACAGCATCTCTACACATGATATGTTCTCTTCCCAGTTCTGGGACAGAGAAGGACACTGGTGCCACCAAGCATGGACCAGGCCACCCTGGACAGTGGACATTTGAAGGCACCTGTGTGGTCTTTCTTTGCTTAGAGAAAAGGTTTCAGGGTAGGGAGACAGGTGCTGATGACATATCCTTCAAGGCCAGAAAGCCCCCTTAGCAAAGACAGGTCCCCTTTGCCCTTCAGTGGAGTGTGTCAGAGCAGTGAGCTACCGGACTAGGGTAAGGAGACAGGGCTCTAGTTCCCTTTTCTTGAAGCTCTGCCTCTAAGCCTAGGCTTGTTTTGTGCAGATGCAGGCTCAGTATTGTCAGCTTCTCGCTGAAGTCCCTCCCTGAGCCCAGGCTGCCCAGGAAGGCTGTGTATGCCACAGATGTCTCAGTTACCATTCCTCCACTTGTAGAAGCTATGACAGTGGTTACCTCTTGGAGCTGGGAATTCTGTGTTTTAGGTATTTCTGTTTTCCCTGATTATCATACATGACTTCCGTGGTTGTGAAAGAAACTCAACAGAGTGGGGGTTTGCTGTTATTTTTAAGTATGCTAACAACTAAATGAATAAATGGGGAACAGAGAAAGAGACAAGGAAGCCGTTGGCTCTACAAGCACAGCAGGACACGGAGCGTGTGTGGATCAGGGTTGCATGCACAGTGAGAACCATCCGTCCACAAGAGGTGGTGACACACACTAACGGGCCCCCTAACTCCCTATGGTCACTGGTGTCCCTAAGCAACACATGACAGGGAACACAGGTCTGCCACCTAAAACTCTCAAGCACTTGTTCAGCAGGATACCTTTATTAAGAGATTTCTTAAAGTCGGGCTAATGGGCGCATGGGGACAGTGCACACCTGGCTGTCAGTATACGGCTATGGCTGTTGGAAGGGGGGGGGGACTGCTGGTGCCCTAGAAGTCCCCTCAGCATCCTAAGCTGAGCATGGCAGGAGGGTTGATGCCAGTGACAACCCCCGACCACACAAGGGGCCTGCTGATGTCCATGGAGATGCAATGAGGCTGAAAGAGCAGTCTGGAAAGGGCAGCTGCCAGGACAGCACTCAGGAACCCTGGGGCTGCTTGGGGTCCACACAGGAGGGTCACCCCAATGGCTTCTTACAGGCAGGGTCTTGTGTCACAGACAAGGCCACAGAGCCTTGTGCTCGATCCCACATGTACCTGTGGGGACACAGATACGTAAGAGTCAGGTAAGGCGAGAGCCCAAAGGTCCAGGGAAAAGGGGTCAGTCTCACAGTTTCAGAAGGTCCTGGCATATACTCACGAGGTCCCAGCGGGCACCAGCAGGCTGTCATCTGGGGCCAGGGCCACACACTGCCTTCCCATTGTTACTTTAGAGGAGCCCTCCTGTGAGAGAAGAGCAGAACCAAGTGGAGGCTGAGTGAATTAGCAAAAACCTGTCTTGAAATAAGAAAAGTGTGCGCACGCGCGCACACACACATACAAATACATGGTGGGTGGGTGAAGTTGGGGAGCAGAGTAAGCAGGAGGTGTTCAGTGGTAGAGCTCTTGCCTTGCAGGAGGCCCTAAGTTCCACCCCCAATACCACAAAACAAAACATAACCCCAAAGGAGGGTGAGGGAACGTCAGGCCTCCACTCTCGTGTTCATGCCCCTGAGTCTGCCTTGCAAGAAGGCCCTGAGAGTAAGTCTCACTGTGGGAGCCTGAGGGCCAGGAGCAACCGATCTCCATGGACAGGAAATGATGCCACCCTGTCCTGGGATCCCACTTGCCAGTTGCCACAGCCACACATCCACATCCTGTCTCAGGTCTTCGCTGCTACCTTGTCCGTGGGCGATGACCTGGGAGGAGACAAAGCAGAGTGTTTTGGGATTCTGCCCCATTTGGGAGACAGTCACAACCCTGGCCCTCAACCACTATGATCTTTAAGGGGCAAGTCATGCCCACTGCCACAGCCTCATCCCCATGTGACAAGCCTTTACTTGTCAGGGATCAGAAAGGGAGGCTCTGGGCCACCAGGCTGGCACACACACACACACACACACACACACACACACACACACACTCATGGGTTCTGATGAGTAACACACACACACACTTGTAGGTTCTTATGGGTATCACCAGCTCACACTCGGACACACCCATCCCAGCTCCCCGGATTTCCACTGCCCTTCCTGTGAAGTGTTCAGACTCTGAAGAGAAAGAAAGAGAGGCTGGGGCCTATTGGCCTTATGATCACTGAGGGCTGTAAGGAGGGGTTAATGGGAATTGGCAATGGAGAACTAGAGCAAATAGACATGGGGTGGGAGGAAGCCATTAGCTACCTGCGGTGGGTGGAAAGGGCTTCAGGCTTTGTGGCTCATTATCACAGACCTACATAAGCTTTGGGTGTCCTAGCAGTCCAAGCCTGTGCTCTGCGAGCCTCCTGCCCTGGAGCGACCACTGGTTTGGTGGTGGTGGTGGTTTTTAAATCTTCCTCCTCCTCTTCCTTGCCCTCCTCCCTTTTCTTCTTCTTCTTCATCTTCTTTTTCATCATCATGATCATCTTCATCATCATATGCGAATGTATGACATGTGTACATGTGGTCATACATGCATGACTACTTGTGGGATCAGTTCTCTTCCCACCTTTATGTGGGTCTCAATGATTAAGCCCGGATTGCCAGGCTTATGCAGTAAGCACCTGTGATGGTTTGTATATGCTCCGCCCAGGGAAGGTGTGGCCCTGTTGGAGTAGATGTGTCACTGTGGATGTGGGCTTTAAGACCCTCATCCTAGCTGCCTGGAAGTCAGTATTCTGCTAGCAGCCTTCAGATGAAGATGTAGAACTCTCAGCTCCGCCTGCACTGGTTGCTGCCATGCTCCTGCCTTGATGATAATGGACTGAACCTGTAAGCCAGCCCCAACTAAATGTTGTCCTTATAAGACTTGCCTTGGTCATGGTGTCTGCTCACAGCAGTAAAACCCTAACTAAGACAGCACCTTTACCCAATGAGCCATCTCGCTGACTCCTGGTGACTATTTCTAACCGGACAGGCTGTACCATTGGAATGCTATCATACATGTGAATTGCAGCATCCTTGTAGGCGTCTCTGTTACACCTTGTCCTCTGACCCAGTCTAGAAAGGCTGATGGCTCTGAACTTCACTCTAGACTTCTCCCTCAACACCTGGTGAAGCCCTGCTGTCTCTGGGACATGTCCTCTCCTTTAGTCTAGCTTAACAGAGTTCCAGGGGCAGTTAGCAATCCAGCCTTCGTGCTAGCCTTCCCACCTAGCTCTGGCTAGCCTCAGCTGCTTGCAGGGCTAGGCTGTTTCAGCTCTTCCGGCCTTTATGTCTCTTCCTCCTCCAGACTGCTCCACCCACCTCCCTTTCTACCTCCTGCGAACCCTCACACTAGCTTTACAGTTCTACCCAGAGCTGGAGAGATGGCTCAGTGGTTAAGATCACAGAGGACTCAGATTCAGTTCCCGGGTCATTCATAAGAATTTGTAACTCCAGTTCCAGGGCGTCTAACGCCCTCTTCTGGCCCCCGCAGGCCAAACACATGCTGTGTGCACACACATGTGGGTCAACACTGGTAAAAACAAAATAAAATAAACCAATCTAAAATTTTTAATTAAAACATTCTGTGTGCACATCCCCTCCTCCAGGAGCTCTCCGGTTATTCTCCTCTGACTTTCTGTGTTTTCTGTTTTCTCTAGTAAATGAGCTGTCACATGACTGGCAGTTGTGGGTTAACTTGTCCATAGCAAATGTCTTGGTCTTAACAAAGCCTAAGGCAGCAGGAAAGAGAGAGAGAGAGAGAGAGAGAGAGAGAGAGAGAGAGAGAGAGAGATTCCTACTTCTCAGGTGCTGGCTGTTGAGTGCTCTGAGCTGCGTTACCTGGGTCTCATAGGTGTCCCCAAACAGGCTTAGGGATGTGCCTGCCTGAAGCTCCCTGGAGCGGCCATCCAGCCAGGCCTTCAGTGACATGGGCTTCATGACGGATCGTGTACTCAGTGGGAATGGCGGCTCCTTGAGCAGCTGGTCTGTACCAGTGACATGGTGATGAAAAGTGACCTCTAAGCTCAGCCCACCCAGCCCCAGTATAGCCGGGTCCCAGAAGCCTTAACTCATAGCCAATATGGGACTTGGGTGCAGCCTAATGACTGAGCAGCCATATGGGGTGCTACTTGGTGTTGTCTGCTCAGTACTTTAATTTCTAGGCAGAGGATTCAGGAACCAAGTCAACACCCATTCCTCTAGAGAGGGAGGGAGGAAGAAAAACAAGGGGCCTCACCAGGGTTGGGCTTTCCAGTTCGGTACTGCTCAGAGTGGAAGAACCTGAAGGGACAAGCAGAGAGGACAGAATGATGGCATTTCTGTTAAGATGCCAGTGAGGTATATACCACACACAGGAGCCAATACACATTCATAGACCCTCACAGGACTTCATTACCCATCATGCTCCTATCCCAACCCCTGATGGCTCCAGGCCAAGGGGCATTGCAAAACGGAAGGACAATGAGGGTGGGGCCCAAGCGGGAACTTACTCTTGGATAATGGGTGCTAACTGCGTCCCAAGGTCCTTACAGTGGAACCATTTCTCAAAGAGGACATCATCAGTGTCTCCCACATAGTACCTGCCAAAACAGAGGTCAAGGGAGCAGTTCTCTATCTGGGGAAGCCTGGTCCAGGCTGGGCTCTGCTTGAGGGCCCCTTACTGAGAGCCCAGGCACTGCAAAGCGAAGCTGCATTTGTTACTCTCTGTTGGCACAGCCTAGGGATCACACACCGGGTATGTGAAAATCAGGTAAAAACTCAGGCTCGGAAACAGAATGACTCGGCGGGGCTTACACAGCCCATGTATGTGGTAGAGCAGGCTACACTCAAGACAGAAGCTGGGAGAGCATCGGAGAACATTTAATCCAAGCGTATTTGTTTTCAGCAAAAGGAGCTCAGCTGGAATCTTGGGTGGGCAGCTGGAAGGGCTACTGTCTGTTCTTTGGGCTCTGGGTCACTGGACACAGAAACGTCACAACCAATGCAGCACACCCCAACCCCCCATCCCCAGCTCCCACTCCCTGACCCACTACACCTCCCACCCCCATGAGGGATTCTTCTGTTTTGGAGGTTGGAGGTCACCTCTGCTCCTTAGAACTTGAGAACGGCTCTGGCTTTCTCTGGCACACACAGCCTTCAGTCACCCCTGCCACCCAGGTCCCCACGGGCAGGGAGCACCTAGACAGGCACCTCTGACCCTTACGCAAGGTGCTAGGAGCAACTTTCGCCAGAATGCCTAACTCCTGCATCAGCTTCAGATCAGCCCAGCTCTTTCTGTTCTCCGATTCTCACCAGAAAGGCAGGGACAGTTCTATGAGGAGATAGAGAGGCTGTAGACATAGCATGCAGCCACTCGCTTCTAACCTGAGACAGAGCTGGCTACCAGGAAGCTTCATGATGAGGCTGCAGGGCCCTCAGGAACGGTCTTCGGGGTGCCATTTTAATACTGAGTTCCTGGCTTTTATTAAAGGTCAAAAGCAGCCAGATGAAATCCGTTATTGAATTTGCTGTAAAATGTTACGGGGGACACCAATAGCTCACTAGAGTCTCCTCCAAGGAGCACCTCGGAGAGACTCCTTTTAGGAGTTAAGTCCCGCTATCTGCCTATTCAACAGGCCATTATGCTGTAGACTGTGGGGCAGCCAGCAGCAGCAACAGCAACAGCAACACACACACACACACACACACACACATACGCACGAGTTTTTAACAATATGAAAAATATTTGTGAATTTTCCAATGGGCATATGGCTTCAGTTATGCAAACTGGGTAAATTGTACAAGTCTACAGTACTTCACGATTATGGTTTTTCTTATATTTATTTATTTGGGGAGGGGGCATGCATGCATGGGTTGCAGAGGTCAGAAGACAATTTTCAAAAGTTCACGCCTTCTACCATGTGGCTCCCCAGGATTACACTCGGGCCCCTGGGCTTGGCAGCCAGCTCAGCGCCTATACATTGAGTGGTCTCGTTGGCTCCAACATCACTTACTTTTTTAAAACTAAAGACAGCAAAACTTAAACCCATGCACGTAACAAGACTGGAGGGTTGGGAAGGAAAGGTGTGAATGCAAAAGACCAGGTCTTCCTGTCTAACTGGAGCCTGGCAAAGGACTTTTGTTTCTGCCTTTTAATTACTTGTTTGCTTGGGAGGCACGAGAGGAATAAAATTAAATTCACAAACCATAAAATCCTCCCTTAAGTGGCAGGTAATTTTAATTTAGTTCACTTTGGATTCTTATGTTTCTAGACTTTGAAAGGGAATATGTATGATTTCAACTCATTACAAAACGGCTGTTTAAATAGGCCTAGTATAACAGAAGGTGTCAGGCAAAGAATGTTGATTCTCGTAACTTATTGACAAATTTAAAGTTTTCTTTGAAAACTCAAGGCATACTTGCAGAAAACTGTTTGGCTTGGGGGCTTCGAGGATTCCCTCTTTCAGAGTTTAATAGTCTAGCCCACTGGCTCTCAACCTTCCTAATGCTGTGATCCTTTAACACAGTTCCTCATGCTGTGGGGATGCCCAGTCATAAAATTATTTCGTTGCTACTTCATGACTGGAAATTTGCTACTGTTTTGAACTGTAATGTAAATGTTTTCCTATGGTCTTAGGTGACCCCTGGGAAACGGTTGAGAACTGCTGGTCTAGAGACTGATGGGGGTGGGGAGCAAGATGGCATCTGACTTTACTCTCCAGGGCTGATTCTTCCCCCTTGCTCATCCAGCATGCTTGCTGGCTCTGCACTTCTCTGTAATGCCACATCTAGCAAGTTTCTTTACCTGGGCCAATTTCTTCTCCAGTCACTAACAGAGCACAGCTCCAACATGTGCAAGGCCCTGGGTTCAGTCCCCAGAATTTCAAAAAGAGCAGATAGTAAGCGCTCCTAGCTCCTAGCCAGCATCATGGGTGAACATAGAGTAATAAGTACACACAGCAACTCCTAGCTGATGCTTGGAACACAGATGTTGCTGACTAGATGTCCATGCTTGTTGTGATCTTGGGCAGAGACACAAGTACAGAGGCACTGGCCAAGGACAACTTCTGCAGGCCTGGGCTGCAAGCGGCCACAGTATTTGCCCATACAGGACATGTGGCTTTTGGGTTCCTCCAGTCTCCCTGTCTGCAGTCTCCTCTCCCCACCACAAGGTTCCTAGCATACCTGCAGAATGCACAACAGCAAGGTACAGCCAGAGTCTCCATGTGCACCACAGAGACCACTCCCTCCCTTGGTCATCAAAGCCACTCACCTCTCTCTGGTCAGTCAGCAAATCCAGGGTCTCTACCACCTCCTGTTGCCAAGCCAAGTCTCTTGGTGGCCAGGAAGTACTTTTTAAGTCTATCATCGATCCTTCCTGCTATATGTTTGAACGACTCCCTCTGCTGTTATCTCGTCAGTGCCCATGTCCCCACCACACACGAGCAATTACCTCAGCCCATCTAGCTCGCTCTCCAGCCGCCTTCTCTCAATCACCAGGCCCATGGTGTTGGCAAACCTCTGTGGGGAGTGGGGCACCCTGGCAGGCAGGAGGAATATCTGCAGGGGTGAAGAACAGGAGTCCATCGAGGCTGCAATCTCTCAAGGTGACCCACGGGTAGCTCTGCCCATCTACCCCGGAGCCCACTCTCTGCCAGCCTCTACCCTAAGACCATTGGAAACCTGAGGGAATGTTGACCTGTGCTCAGAAATGGGGAGCCCATGAGGATGGGCAGGGGAAATGACCTGGGGTGGGTTTCTGCTCTTTGTCTATTTTGGGGGTCAGCCTCACCTCTCCCTGCTGTATAACCACATCCCGGTGTTCTCCTTGCTCCAGGACGCGGAGCACCATGTCTCCCTCCAGCTGGTAAAACACCTGTGGGAAAAACCAAGCACTCGAGACTTCTCTGCTCCATCTTCTCCATCTTTTAGATCCTTAACTTCTGCCCAGGACCTAAACTCTGACCAGAAAACTGGAAAAGCTTCCTGAAGGCCTCAAGGCTTATGAATAGCCCCAGCACCCCTGTTCTGAAGCCCCTGTACACCCCCTGGCCCAGGCCACAGACAAGAATGTTGGAGACATACAGGGGTCTGTATGTCTGGAACTGTAAATCTGGAACATGTAGGTGATCATCAGATTACCCAGGATGCAGCTGGTGCCTGGCTGGGATACAGAAGGCTGGGTAAGAAACCCCCTGAAGAACATGGTGCCACAGGCGTGGAGGTAGATACTCCTCAACTTAGGCTGGGCTTTTTCATGTACATCAGAAATCTTACAAGCCCAGCATCAACATTATTAGCCCATTCTGAAGAAAAGAAAGCTGAGGCTCAAGGCAGCTGGTCTAAGCTGGTGAATCTTGGAGTTGCAGTTGGGATTATAGCCTGGGTAGCTCTGGGGCCCTATGCAGTCCTCCAGCCACTGAGATGCTCTGGCACTGGGCTGTGGCAGTTGACAGCCTTGGGGGCTGTCCTCTCTCTAGGGGGCTTCCATGAAATTGTCTATTTTATCCAAAATCCCAACCAGTACCTTATGAGCTGGACATACGACTCATGTCTCTAATTGGCAGAAAGATTGCCTTGACTTTGAGGCTAGCCTGGGCTAGAGACCTTGTCTCAAAAAACCTGAAGCAAACAAACAAACAAACAAAAAGATTCCCAGAGGATCCTAATTACAGAGTAGTCCATAGCGTAGGTGACAGTGTTCATGGTTATGAGTGAGGGAAAGCTTGCTACACTTCCTATGTTTTCTATAGTGAATGGTTTTTACTTCCATTGTTCAAAACAAGCCATACGACTGAAGATACAGCTCCATGTCAGGATGCTTGTTATGTTGTATGTATGAGCTCTAAGTCTAATCTCCTAGAAAACACACACACACACACACACACACACACATACAAACCCCTTATATGTTATTTAATACAAATCAGGAAAACCTACTAGGTTTATTCATAGGAAGCAATTGAGCGTGTGTGTGTAGAGGAGGGACCCCAGAGTTATGGGGAGGGGCTGCTAATACCAACTTGGGAGAAAGGGACCAGATTCAAACCTTTTCCAGGCTGACAATAAGGAATTAACAGCCATTGATCAAAACAAGAAGGCAGCAGTGGATTTTCCTGGCTTGTTCCCTGCTTCGGAGCCTTCCTGGTGATGAGGGGCGGGCCTGGCCGGCAGCAAAGGACATACCCCTGACAGCTGAAAATCACCCAACACCCTGGGCAATCCAAAAGGAATTATGCTTCTTGGGAAGTAAATGATGTTTGAGACCTAGGGCTAGCTGGAAAATTAAATGTACCGGCTCGCACAGATAGTAAATTGAGTCTGGCTTCTGTGACCTGGAAAGGACTCACAGGTAGGGGAGCCAGCAACAGGTAAGGACCCACAGCTATTAAGTACCTACTTTGTGTGCATTGTCTTTTTCCACAAACAGAGATATAGTCCCATGGGCTATGAGAAAAGGCTCAGACCAAGGGCACAGGTTATGGACCTGTCTGGTCATAGGGCTAGCCAGAGGAACATCTCCTTCTCAGCCAATGGCCTTCATTCCTGGCAACCACAGAGAAAGTTGGTTTGAGTGGTGAGTGGGGCCAGAGCACCTAAAGGCTATGACAGAGGCCAGAGCTCAGCCAGTAGAGAAATCCAGCACAGCCAGTACCAGATATGCTTTAAACATCACTCAGAGTGACTGCTCAGGCTCTGGGTGAGGACAGGCAAGGACAAAGAAGATACTAACCCTCTGCTTTGCTCTGAGGCTGCCCAGGGACTGGGAGGACCAAACCCCGCCCCTCATATCACAAACCTACCTCCAGCCAGACTTCTCTGAACTACCAAGTATCCCTCCACATCAAAGCCAGCCCAGCTTATCTATTAGTCACCGGCTGAATCACAGTACATACTAGGCCGGGACTCATGGACATGGTTTTACTTAGGGTTATCAATGTTTTCATAACAGGGCAGGAGCCTGGAGGCAGGAGCTGATGCAGAGGCCATGGAGAAATGCTGCTTACTGGCTTGCTTTGCATGGCTTGCTCAGCCTGCTTTCTTATAGAACCCAGGACCACCAGCCTAGGGATGGCACCACCCACAGGGGGCTGGGCCAGCTTTCCAGGTGTTATGGCGGTCCGATTTCAGTTGAGGCTCCCTCCTCTCTGATGACTCTAACTTGTGTCAAGCTGACATAAAAGCCTGCTGGCACAGACATGCATGCACCTGGGTAGCCCAGAGAGACCCTGAGATGAGCAAGAGCAGAGAAGAAGGGGAAAGACAATGGGAGACAGATGGGGTGGACACGGACAGCAGGCCTAACTGTCGAGTGCGGATGAGGCTGCTTGCCAAGCCGTAAAGGCCTCCTGGGCCTCAGTCACCACAGCCACTCAGCTCTAACCCATCTCTCTCTCTCTCTGTAGTTTAGATCTTCAGGTCGTTTTCCATCACAGGAAACCAGTTCTGAGGGAGGTATTCAATGGCCAGGAGAAGGTCAGGGTGTGTGGAAGTGGCTCTGCTCAGCTCTGGCTGCTGCTGCAGGCTTGTCACCCTCTGCCTGCTGTTCTCAGCCTTAGTATTTGCTGACAGAACACTTCTCAAGACTTCATGGTGAGCAGTCATAAGTTGGTGTTGGGGATGTCAGTGATAGGGGTGGAGGCTCAAACCCCAGAACCAGGTCTTCCAGGAAATAAGGGGGCACTTTACAGTGGTCCTTTCCTAGCACACAGCTCATCCTGATACAAACCCTGTCTGTGTCACTCAGAGGGGTGGGGTCTTCTTCTTCTTCTTCTTCTTCTTCTTCTTCTTCTTCTTCTTCTTCTTCTTCTTCTTTTTCTTCTTCTTCTTCTTCCTCTTTTTCCTCTTCTTCTTCCTCCTCCTCCTCCCCTTCCTCCTCTTCCTCCTCTTCCTCCCCTTCTTCCTCCTCCCCTTCCTCCTCCTCCTCCTCCTCCTCCCCTTCCTCCTCCTCCTTCCAGACAAAGTTCACTTTGAACTTATGACCCTCTTGGTACAGGATTACAGATGTGCACCATCACTCTCAATTTTTCATATGTGTGTGTGTGTGTTGTGTGTGTGTGTGTGTGTGTGTGTGTGTGTGTTTTCTTCACTAAGCAAACATAGGTGCACAGAATTCAGTCTCCAGACTCCAAGTCACCGAAGTCCTAGCAGCTCGGGGCTGGTTGCCTCTAGTAGTAAAAAGGGCCCGCCCAATCCCAACTCCTTCTTCAGCGCTGCCCACGATCTACCTCCTGAGTTCCCTTTCCTTCCCCCATTTCTCCTCCACCTTGTGTCCTCAGACAAGTTGCTCCTTGTGTGAAGGAGAGGGAGAACCTGATTCTGGGATCAAAGGACGATGGAGTCCCTCAGAGTTTGTGTCTCGTATGAGGGCCAATCATATATTCAGGTTGAAGGAGAGGAATCATCACATGTGCACGAAGTGGAGATCCCTCAGCCTCCTCAGTGAGTTCCCCAGGAACAAGGCAGTACCCATCCTGAGGCAACAATTGTTCCTTCTCCTGGGAGTCTCATTTGCTTTTCTCTGGGTTACTCTCTCTAGCCCTAGGAAATGTCTACTCCGTCCACGTGTGGCAGCAGGTGGCAAGGGTGAGCAGTATGGCCTACCTCCTCACCCTCTTCAATGTGGTAATCCTTCCTGGTATTGGGGCCTCCGACAAACATGACTTTGAGCTGCTCCTGGTGCCTGCAGTGGAGAAGTAAGAAAAGGGCCTGAATCAACAACTCCTGGGAAGGGGGTGGGGGGAGGAGGCAGGGACCTGTGGGGACAGGAAGAGGTCTGGTACTATCTGGGAAAAGAACATCTCCCCCACCTACACTGCTCCGCATACATTAGTGTGTCTCCATGTGTGATTGTCTGCATGTCTTCAGACCAACAAAGAAACAGCATGGCCAAGCGTCACTCTATGACCCTGGACCATGCTCAAGTGTTCAGTGACCAGAGAACAAATAGGAGCCCTCAGCCTGCCTGCTGCGAGACTCTCCACCACTGGGGACCATACTCCAGGGACTCAGGAGACTGTGACATCTAAGAGGGCAAGGAGATGCGTGTCTGGCATGTGTTCACAAGCACAAAACACCTCCTAAGACTGCTCAGCTTTATTGTAATCTTGGGCGTGCTAGTTGACTTTATTGGGGTTTAGTTTCCTCATCCAGCAAGACAGCCTTACTTTATTTCATAAGGGTTTTTTGTTTTAAAAATGTATTTATATGCTAGATAGTTTTATGTTATTTGGGAAATTGAGACAATGTCACCACCAGATTGGCCTATGAGCCAGATTGATGATTTTCTTGATTGATGAGGGGAGGGTCCGGCTCACTGTGGGTGGTGCCATCCGTGGGCCAGTGGTTCTGCATTCTAGAAGAGAGCATGTTGAACAAGCCATGGAGAACAAAGCCAGCAAGTACCACCCCTCCATGGCTTCTACCTCCAGGTTCCTGCCCTGGCTTCTTTCAGTGATGCTTTTATGAGCAGTAACTGTGGAGGTCAGAATACAACTTATGGGCATCAATTCAGGTCTTCAGGTCTGTGATGGCAAGTACCCTGTCCATTGGCCCATCCCTTCAGCCATTTTGTTGTTGTTTGGTCTTTTATTAATATACTTAACTGAGATATACTTCAAGCACATACAGAAAGTTCTTGAACAAGCCCATTTGAAAACTATACCTCACACACACCCTCCAGCCAGAATGTACAAGCCAGACCATGTACCTCCTGTGCTCAGAACCCTCCAGCAGCTTCTCATTTCATTGGGGTGTTATGATTTGAATCCCAGCACTGGTCCAAATTCTTGTGTTCAAGTCCTATCTGTCCTCTTACTGGTGGAGGGTTCTCTCCATTGGCTAGTTCATACTGATTGGCATCTCCTCTCAACAGTTCTACAGGGAAGGCATTTTGTCAGTTTGCTTCCTGCCATATGCCCAATGTCCAGAGCATGGTGGTGCTCAGCAAATACCGACTGACTGAATAAAGGGCGGGAGATGATCAATGACCGTGATAACGAACGTTAGGAGTTCTAGAGGGCTGGACTGCTGGGGGGGGGGGGGGAGCAGGGCTGGAGGCAGGGCAGTTGCTACTGACCAGGCTGATGTGGATGGAATCAGAGATGTCCACGGGATTGAAAGGAGGAGTGAGAATGAGAGACTGCAGACAGGGAAAAAGTAGAGAAAAGAGACAAAAATGATAAAGCTCCAAACTGAGGGAGGGAGCAATGGTAGAAGAGAAGAGGATCCAGGGGGCCGTCATGGTTAGCTACGGGGGATGGGGGAGGATTGCGCAGTGACCAAGAGCATGCGTGGACTTTGTAGTCAAACTGTTCCTGGGCTTGCATGTGGACTCTGTCCCCCATAACTCTGTGACATTGGAAAAGTTACTTATTAAATCCCACCCCATGGGGGCTACTGTGAGAAGTCAAGGAGACAATGTGAATATACTTGGCCTAGTCCTCCTGTTGGAGGGTAAGTGGCTGTAGCCATCTGGGTTGGGACACCGCCCACTGGAAATGACCTAGAGCCACACAGGCATGGGGACTTCGTGTCTGTGGAGGTGGTACAAGAAGCTCAGCTGTGACACTGAGGGAGGGGAGGAAGAGGTGACAGAGGCAGCGTGAACGGGTCAGTCTGGAGTCTGGGCTGTAGGTAGAGGAGGCCTGGGAGGGTCTGGTGTTCCTGTGTGTGCCCTTGAGCCCCGAATTAAGAATCCCCATGGCTAGGGATGCAGCTCAGTTTGGAAAAGTGCTTGGCTAGCATTCACTGACTTCCACCCCCAGCATCTCAGAAACAGGGTGTGGTAGTACATATCTGTCATTCTAGCACTTGGGAGGTGGAAGCAGGAAGATTGGGAATTCAAGCCCGCCCTCAGCTATATTGTGAGTTAAGACACACACAGAGAGAGAGAGAGAGAGAGAGAGAGAGAGAGAGAGAGAGAGATCCAAAGAATTGTTCATCTGACTCCATAGCTTCGGGGTTTGTCAGGGTAGAGGTGTGTGGTTCAGGGTCTCCAGGCCCTAAGTTCTAGTCTGGGGCATTGAAAACCAGGCTATCTCCAAGGTGGATGGGGCCACGGAAGGAATGTCACACTCTGTCTCCTCATCTCTCACAGCCTCAGAGACACTCAAGCCAGTCTCAGAAGTCAAGGTCACAGTCCCCACTGTGGTCTCCAGAAAGAGGAACAGACTGAGGTATTGAAAGAAGAAACAGGCAGTTTTCCCCTCCCCATAAGAGCTTGATGGCAAACCCTCTTCTGCACTCAAGGGGGAACTCAAGTCTAGAGGGGGAGGGGACAGCTGAGGGAGGAGGAAGAGGAATAAGAAAGGGGGTGGGTAGTAGTCATCGGGTGCTGGGACTCACATAAGCTTGTTGCAAACCGGAGGCTGAAAGGAAGCCCGATTCTCTTCCACCCAAGACTTCACTCTCACGCAGCGCTCCATGGCCGGCCAGCAGGACTCTTCTGCCCACAGCGTGGTCGTGGTCGCCAGGTAATCCGGCAGTTGGGGAGGTGCAATCTGCTCAGTCCCCTGATGGCCACCTCGTTAATTAGCTTACCAGAGGTCAAAGAGCAGAGCAATCCCTTGCCACCCTGCGGTGCGCTTCTAGGATCTGAGCCTGCTTGCCCAACTGCCCCTGCTCGCAGGACCAGCCCTCCAGAGCAGGGATCAAAAGAACAAGACCCGCCTCCTGGGACATGGCCAGCATCCTCCCAACACCTAGTTGCTCCCATCCAAGGCTGGACCCTGGTACCTACTCAGCCCATGTAAGATGCAGGATGCTGGGCTTTCTGTTTTTTCCTAGAGGCCCCGCCCCTAAAGAAACATTGTGATGGGAGAATAGAGGCTTGAAAATCGGAGACTTTGAGCACTAGGAGAACTGAAGGCGACAGTAGCACACATAGGCCATCACAGGAGGCAACCTGTGATTAACACCGCATCCTGTCTCCTCCAGAGCACGGAAGTCTGGCCCCGTTCTGCAGATGTGATTGGCTAGACCTGAGATACCTTGTCCTCTCCTCGCTTTGCAGCTGAGGCCCAGTCCAGCTAGGCAGCCCCAGCACACAGTGGCAGTGGGCAGGAATGAGGTGCCCAGTATTGTTGAGGGAGCTCTTTACTCCTCTACTGGGAATCGAACCAGGGTCTTTAGTTTGCTAGGCAAATTCTGCCACAGAGCTAACTTCGCTATATCCCTGTCCCCTTGCATGTCTTGTTTACATTTTGTTATTTGGCTTTGATTTTTGAGTCAAGAAATCACTTTGTAATCCAGGATGTTGGGCAAGTTGCTATGTAGCTCAGGCTAGCCTCAAACTCTATCCTTCTGCCTCAGTGCTGGGATTACAGATGGATGCCACCATAAACCTACAATCCCCACCCTTGCATGTTTTAAGCCACACATGTGTGAGAAACTTTACAGGTGAAGATAGTCCTGGGTGTCTGTCTTAATTAGGGTTTTATTGCTGTGAAGAAACACCATGACCAAGGCAACTCTTATAAATGACAAAGTTTAATTGGGGCTGGCTTACAGGTTCGGTTCAGTCCATTATCATCATGGTGGGAAGCATGGCAGCCTCCAGGCAGACATGGTGCTGGAGAAGGAGCTGAGAGTTCTACATCTTGATCCAAAGGAAGACAGGAGCAGACTGTCTTCCAGGCAACTAGGAGGAGGGTTCAAGCCCCGCCCCCTAGCGACACACTTCCTCCAACAAGGCCACGCCTACTCCAACAAGGCCACGCCTACTCTAACTGGGCCACACCTCCTAGTAATGACACTTCCCCTAACCCCCCCAAGAACATTCAAACCACCACAGAGCCCGCCAGACAAGAAGCTCCTTAGCCAAGGTTGCCCTGGGGAAGGAAACATCGATCTGTGTGTTGGAATGAGGAAGAGGGTGAGGGCAATGGCCACCTACCCTCCAGGACTCACAGTTCTTGGGAGAACTGAAAGGGAATGACCTATAGAAATCAGTGTGAGGGAGAAGAAACGGTCTCAGGCCTCTGGCCCAGACTACAGAACAGAAGAATTTCTAGTGTCTCCTTCAGCCGTGGCTCCCATGCCCACCCACCCCTGTCTACAGCCTGACATGGGCAGCACCTCCACTTCTCAGATTTAAAAGTTCCGCTGGTTGACAGACACTCAAACTGGACGAGCACTCAGCTAGAGTCTCACCCTCCTGGTTTCCTTTCCACCACCCTTACCCCTTTCTACAGCTTTATCTCTTTGGTTATTCATTTAGCACATTTTAGCTAAATGTTTATCGAAGCATTCCCTTCTACAGCATTATTTGGTACCTAAATAACTCAAACCTTCATTGTATTTCCCATCTCCAAGTAGTCAGAGGGGATATAAACAAAGCCCCTGGCTCTGCAGGGATCTATGACCTATGTGTCAGGCTTGTTTCCAGGGCTGTTAAATGGAAGGGGTGGGGGTGAGGAGGTGGACAGGTGAAGTCACACTAAGAGGAGGGGCTACTTTCAAACCAGCAGACGTTATGTTACTTACTACAAACGACAGAGTGGTAGTTACCCCGCGTTTTAATTGATACAATCTAATACAATCTAACGATGTGAGGCTGTAAGTAGAATTTGGAGACCTGAACACTCTAGATTTAAGTTAGAGTTCATCTGTGTAATCACTGTGAGAGATGCCGTTTACTTTGGACTGTGTGGTTAAAACACTGTACTAGGGAACCATGGGTAAGCCTCATTATTCAGATGGCTTCAGTGTCAAGAAAACCCCAAAAGTTTCCCTCTTACCCATGTGTTCAGCCATTGATCTGTCCCTGATTGATTGGGGCCTTCTGGATATTGATCCTTGGTCCTTCTAGATCGAACCCGTTTGTATTAGTTACTTTGTCTATTGTTGAAACAAAAGGGATTTATTTTAGCTCCCACTTTGAGGGTACCCTCATTGATGGGGAAGTCATGGTGGAGGGAGCTTGAGGCAACCAGTTATACAGTATCAACAGGCATGAAGCAAGCAAGACGAATGCTGACCAATGCTGGTGCTTAGCTCCCAGTCTCCTTCTTACTCAGCCTGAACCGCAGCTCACAATCCCCCACCCACGGTTAGTGTGGGCCTTCCCAGCTCAATTAACTAGCAACTCCCTCACAGACATGTCAGGAAGCTTGTTTCCATGGTGATTGTAAATCCCATCAAGTTAATAATCAAGATCAAACATCAGGCTGTTCCCAGGTGCCACCTTTTCCCTCTGTATACGGGAGCTTATTTGTGCCATGGAATCAGAAGAAAACAACATCTGTTCTGGGCTCCTAGCCCATCAAGGCCTCCCCACTTGCTGGGCGGGGTCTTGTTCTACCCCGTGGATTGAGTGGCCTGTGAAGACCTTTAGATGCCTCTAAGTTTGGCTGAACATGGCTGTTGATAACTAGCTGATCCCTTCGTCCCTCAATAAATTGAGCTAGTGTGTCGGCAGCTCAGACCTGTTTGGTCTGTCTGTCTGTCTGTCTTCCTTTCTCTTTATACCTCCTTTCATACTCTCATCAAATATCTAAGAACAAATAGCTTTCTGTGAATAAAAGAAATGCTTCATGAACTGTGCTGGTGAATAGGGGGAAGATGCAAGCCAAGCCCACACTCTTGTGTTGCTATCTCACAGCACACTTCAGTTCTGTAATCCTAAGTGTGGGGCTATTTCTCCCAGCTAGCACACAGGCAATCAGACGACAGCAGTGCCTGGGGGGTGTCATTCTGATCCTGTCTGCATGGATATAGCATCAGACCCCACAGGATGAGGGCTCAGTCCCATAAGACTGTCTCCAACTTCAGGCCAGTTGCAAAGAAGGTAATCAGCTACAAATTGGTATTTTGTTTTCTGCCTCTCCTTTCCTTTCTTCTCAGGTGCGTTCTGTTTAAATTTTTTAAACTTTATTTCCTTTTTATTTATTCTTCTTTCATACGATAGATGGAGACCGAAGTTTCTCCCCCCCTCCGCTCCTCCCAGTTTCCACCACTGCCTCCCCTCTTCCCCAGATCTACTGCTCCTCTGTTTCACTTCAGAAAAGATCAGGCTTCTCAGGGACAGCAATTGCATAAACAAGATGCAATAAGACCAGACACAAACTGTCCTATCAAGGCTGGACAAGGTAACCCAGTAGGAGGAAAAGGGTCCCAGGTGCAGGCAAAATAGTCAGAGACACCCCCAACTTTCGTTGGTACAAGTCCCTCAAACCCCCAAGCTAACAAGCATAACATAAATGCAGAGGACCCAGCACAGACCGGTGCAGGCTGTGAGTGCTGCTTCAGTCTCTATAAGACCCTATGAGCCCTGCTGAGTTGATTCTGTGAGTCGCAGTCCTCTTCTGGTATCCCTTTGACTCCTACAATCAACAATTTGGGATTTCTGAGGCCAGTTCTTGGAAGATTTAGAATCCTGAGCATCTCACCCGGCACGCTGCTGCCCCCCTGTGCAGAAATCTGGACTAGCATCCTTGAGGAGGAGGGGATGAATGGCAGGAAGTGGCCGGAGGCCTGCTGTATTAAGTCTGCTTAGACGCTCCAGTAAAGATGGCTACCCGACTAGCAAGAGGCAGTTCAAATCACTGCCCTGATTCGTCAGGAGCAAGCGAAACGGCTACAACTGTAGGTCACTGAATTGGGGTGGCGTGTTACACTTCAGTTAACCGAGACTTCAAGCCTAAGGGTTCCCATAGCCATTTAGTATCTTTCTGTTTTCAGCCTATTGAAACAGGCTTGAGACCTTAGCACAACTGATACCATGTGAGCGGTACCATTCCGACCTCAGAACCCAGCACATAGGCCCCCCACAGCTGCCAAAGAACAAATCCATTGAAGACCTAGTGTGTAGTGTCAGGATCTGGAGAAGTCCCTAAATGTACTAATCTTGCCTTTTTGGCTTCTGTAGTTCCACTTTTCACTAACTGTTCTTGCTAACTGAAGTGTGTCAACCAGGATGCAGTGTTTGTGCATAAAGGGCAAAAAACAGAGCAGCTTGGGCTGCATGATTTGGGCAAGTTCCCCTGCAGTCGCTGGCCGGCAATACTCCTCTTGGGCTTTAAGAGTGTCTGTGGGCTGGACCTAGGCCTCCCTGCACACATGTAGCAGATGTGCAGTTTGGTCTTCATGTGGGTCCCTAATAACTGGAATGAGGGCTATCCCAAAAGCCTGTGTATGCGATATGTTCTTCTACTGGCCTGCCTTGTCTGGCCTCAGTGGGAGAAGAAGCACCTAGACCTACAGAGACTTGATGGGCCAGGGTGAGGGGGATACCCAGGGGTCCCCACACACTCAGGGATTGGGAGAATGGGGGAATGACCAGGAGGGGTGCAGTGAGCAGAATATAAAATGGATTTTTTAAGACTGTGTGTGAGTTCTCTGGTGGAATTACCTTGTATCAGTACCTCTCATGAATAGTACATAACTGGAGTTTAAACAAATCTGGTCTGACACGTCTGGTATTTAGTAGCTGGGTCCACACATTTCATATTTAATTACTGGTATAATTGTGTTGATGGAAGGAAGAATTCCTTAGTCCTATCATAGGAAATAGAGTTTAATTGAACTAAGAAAACAACACATCAATGAAGCAGCTCCAGGAACAGAGCAGGTTCTGAGAACGGCAACCAGCGTTGAGTTCTGAAGGTGTCTGCAGAGCAAGGGAACTTACACACACACAAAATTATTAGTTAGCTGCTCAGTCCATCTCAGGGCTTCCAGGAGCCAATGATTGACAGGTCCTGCCTTTGAACTTGACCTACGTTTGCTTGGTATATTGGGCTAGATGTTGAACTCCATTCCAAGTCCATGGTCTTTTGCAGATATTACTGGTAGTACTGGTGCTAACATCTTGTTTTGGGTTTCCAATGGCTGGCTGTGAACACAAAGTCCAAGAATCCAGCAGTTTCTCAGTCCCACAGGCTGGGTGTCTCAGCTGGTCTTCTGTATATTCTGGAATCCCGTAGAAGTAGGCTCCGATGCCAGTGAAAGGATGGATAGGCTAGAAAGGGGAGGGCAAGCAGGCAAAGAGCAGACCCTTCCTTCTTCTATGTCAGCCTTTCTTAACCTGCGGGGAGCAAACGACCCAGAGATTGACTATCAGATATTCTGATATTGACATATGATTCATAACAGTAGCAAGACTACAGTTATGAAGTGGCAATAAAAATAACTGTGTGGTTGGGGTCACCACAACATAGGACACTGTACTAAAGGGCCGCAGCATTAGGATGGCCGAGAACCACGGCTCTGTCCTTACATAGACTTCCAGCAGGAGGTATGGCCCAGATTAAAGGTCTGTCTTCCCACCTCAAAGGTCAGGTCTAGAAGTGGATCCATCCACTCCAAACCAAGCAAAATAAACTCCCATTTCTGGATTGTAGCTCATTCCAGATGTCGTCAAGTTGACAACCAGGAATTACCATGGCAAAGGGCAAGGCTGAGACGGATTGGCAGGTCAGTTGTCACTGAGCCTGACGACCTATACTCCCTCCCCGGGATCCACAGTGATGGAAGGAGAGAACCGACTCCTGACAATCGCCTTCTCACCTCCAAACACAGTGTGGGGAGAAAAATTAGGTAAATGTATTTTTTATTTAAAATGGCAGGTGACATAGCTCAATGATAGAACACTTGGCTATTATTCACAATGCCTTAGATCTAATCCCCAGTCCCGAGAAACAAAACAAAACAAGACAAGACAACCCCATGCCCCTCCACACACAGCAGTCTATTACCTTTAGTTCTAGAAGTCTGAATGGGGCTTTGGGTGAAAAATCCAGGCGTTGTCTGAGTTGTATGTTTTTAAAGATGTATTTATCTTTTGTGCATTGGTGTTTTTCCTGCATGTATGTCTATGTGAGGGTGTCAGATCTCTTGGAACTGGAGTTACAGACTGTTTAGAGCTGTCTTGTGGGTGCTGGGAATTGAACCTGGGACCCCTGGAAGAGCAGCCAGTGTTCCTAACCACTGAGCAATCTCTTCAGCCTAGGTTCTTGTCTTCTTAAAGAGTTCAGGTAAGAGACATAGTTTAAGTAAAATGTTATTAGGTTTTATATGAATATTTATGAGGTGGGTGTCATGGTCCTGGGAAAAGATGACCTTTTCAAACCACAGTGGACCCCCTTTGTGGGTATTCTCTCCATGTTTCTCCAGAAAAGTCCTCAAAGAAAGGCAGGGGGAAGGGTCAAAGACAACAATTCGATGAAGTTGTAGTGAAGTCAGGATTTTTGATAGGTGCAGATCCTTCATTAGACCACATGAGTAAAAAAAAGAAACATGCCCCTGGTGCATTGTTTTCTGACCTAACAGGAACAACCTAACTGCAACTTCAAGGGTTTTTCCTCAAAAGCAGCATTGTGAGAGTCAGAGGACACAGTTCCCAAGATCCAGCCAGTTTTCCTTGCTTACCTCATATCCAGCTTCCTAGGAGCCCAACACTGCTCGGTGAAGGCACGCCTCCACTTCATATCCAGCCCCCTGCCCAACACTGCTCCGTGAAGGCACGCCTCCATCCTCAGTCACAGTACCACTCCTTTGACTGCCCCTCCTCCCCTTTTCCATCGTGAGTCTCCCGGTGATTCTACCCCACCCACTCAGATGAACCAGTACCATCTCCCCATCCTGTATCCTCAGTGTGCTTGTGGATTCTAGGGGTTGGAACATGGATGTCAGGGGCAGAGGAAGATAGGTGTGGTTAAATGGTTGTCAACTTGACAGAATCTAGAATCACTTAGATGGTAAACTTTCAGGCACACCTGTGAGGTGCGTTTAGATTGTTTAGCTCTGAGACTGTGTGATGGTTAGTTTTTGGTTTGTTTGCTTTTTGTTTTTTGTTTTTGTTTTCAATTTGGCACAAGTTACGGTCATCTGGGAAGAGAGATATCAACTGATGGATTGCCTCTATCAGATTGGCTTGTAGGCAGTGTTTGTGGGGCATTTTCTTGATTAGTGATTGATATAGGAGGATTCAGGCCACTATGGGCTGTGTCACCCCTAGACAGATGATCCTGGGTTGTATAATAAACTAAACTGAGCAAGCCACGGAGAAAAAGCCAGTAGACAGCATCCTTCCACCGCTTCTGCATCAGTTCCTGATTCCAGGTCCCTGCCTTGAGTTCCTGCCCTTTGTTCAAAGATGGACTGTAATCAAGGTGTGTAAACTAAGTAAACCTCCCAGTTTGCTTTTGGTCATGGTCTTTATCATAATAATAGAAATCAAGATAAGAATGAATGTCTGTTGGGGATTATGTTGACTTGGGAAGATACACCCACTATTGGTGGCACCATTCCCTGGGCTACCGTGAAGTGTATAAAAAGGAGGAAGTAAGCTGAACCCAAGCATCCATTGCTTTCTGCTTGTTTGTGGATGCGTTGTGATCAGCTGCTGCCCTGACTTGCTTACCACGATGAACCAAGAACTATGACACAAAACCCTTTTCTCTTTTCAGCTTCCTTTCAGGAAGAGGGACTGTGATAGAGGGCAATATTCTATGTACCACAATCCTTTCTTGTCTCATCTTTTCTAATCGATCACAATCTTCATTGCTGCAAGTAACTGAGACTCCAATTAACCCGTAGCTTAAGGAATGCTGAGTTGGTTCAGTAGGTATGGGAGCTTGCTAAAAAGCTGAGTTTGGTCCCTGGGATCCACATGCTCGGTGACAAGCAAGTACACCCCTCACCCCACTAAATAAAAATGTAATTTAAACTATTTAAAGACATGGGGCTCAGCCATTGAGAGCACTTACTATTCTTGCAGAGGGCCAGGTTTGGTTCTCAGTATTCACAGTTGTCTGAAATAAAGGCAGAAACAAATTGGAAAGAAGCAAAAGAGTTTTATTTCAAAGCAAAGCAATAGTATAGATCAGAAACATCGTGTCAAGAGTGACAGGGGGCCCAATCTATCTATCTATCCATCCATCCATCTATCTATCTACCTTATATGTAAGTGGTTTGCCTTCATGCATGTGCACTGCCTGCCTGCCTAGTATTTTCATCAGATGCCTTGAGACTGAGTTGCAGATGGTTGTGAGCCATCATGTGGATGCTGGGAACTGAACTCCGATCCTCTGCAAGAACAGCAAGTGTGTTTAACCACTGAGCCATCTCTCCAGAACACCCCTCCACCCACTACCACCCATATTCTATCACCCCTGGCTTTTCATGACATGGTTCCAAATGATTTGGATGCGAGTGGACGTGTGTGGAATCCTGGGGACCTAGGTACCCAAAGGAGTGTCAACACCGGCATTTCTTTGAGGCCCAAGTGTCATGCATGAATTTATATTTATTACCTACAATGAAGAAAAATAAGAATATCTGTGAGTTGCTCAAAGTCATTTAGTCTCTCTCTCTCATAAACACACACACATGCACACACGCACGCATGCACACGCACACACACACAGACACCATATATACTACTAATAAGAATTTATAATACTAAAAGAATTTCTCATAAATCTGATGAAAAGACCCAAAGAAATCAAATAATCTAAATGAACAGAAGAAACTAAAGAAGACAACAGAACAAGCACTTACTCTGAAGCATGAGTAGAGGCTGGAGTGTAGCTCAGAGGCAGAGCAGTTCCCAAGCACAAGCCAAAGCCCCTTGGTTCCATCCTCATTGTCAGCACTGAAAGAAAACACAAGTGGGAAAAAGGACATGAATCAAAAATGCTCAGCACCCTTAAATCTGGCTTCTTTTTCCCCCTGGCAACAGAGTTTCTTCTGCATACAAGACAGCAGACACTGCAAGGAGAAAAACAGCTCAGGGTCTGTGAGCACAGCGTACTTGTGGATAACCTTGGGAGTTCATTCTTGTCTTCACAAAGATTTCTTGTAATTTTTTTTGATAGTTACAAAATTCCTAGCTCCTATCAGTGGGACGGTAAGGCAGAAATGATTACAACAAGATAGATAACAAGAAAACTATCATACACCCAGAGGAAGAGCTAACATGAAAGTCTAACACCAAGTATTAGTGAGGATGCAGAGAACCAAAACTCAATCTTACTGGCAGAAGTGGATGCTCCCTCCAGCATCTTCTGGGATCCAGAGTTCACAGGTAAAGGTGGCCCACTGGGTGGCAGAGAGGCTTCAGGCTAAAGTTGCTAGCACATGGGCAAATGTGTTGTCCAATCTCTAGTGGGAAGCCATCTACTGGCAGCTGAGCTGTAGGAACCAGAAGAAAAGTACCAGACGGAGGGATAAGAGCCCCTGCAGTGGACTCTAGCACCTTTATAGACAGGGCCAGACAGTGGCAGAAGATGAGGGAGGACCAATGTCATCTGAGTCCTGTTCCAGGGCTGCAGAGCAGAGGGGGAGCACAGGAGGGCTAATTGATTGTAAGAACTTGGGTGGCCAGTGATTAGGGTGGCCAGCGACTGATTATGGTGGCCAGTAATTGATTAGAGTGACCAATGCCTAGGGTAACCAGTGACTAGGGAGGCCCTGTGTTCAGATTGTCTGGGACAGTCACAATTCCCCTTTTGAAGACTGTTAATGTGGTCATACCAGCTGGATGTATCGGTTTCTGTCAAACCCTCCCACTGATAGGAGCCAGGGATTTTGTAAGTATCAAAAAATTACAAGAAATCTTTGTGAAGTCAAGAAGAGCTTCCAAGGTTATCCACAAGTACCTTGTGCTCACAGACCCTTGTGGATTCTGCTGTTTTGTATGCAGAAGAAACAAAGATACATTGTTGAAAACTATTTGTTTACCTAAAATAACTACCTTAATAAGTAAAGATAAAAATTCTTAGTGACATGCTGGTACAGTGTCACAGTACTATGTTAAAAAGGTGCTATTTCCTTATTAACAATGTATAAAATAGCAGTACATTTTACAATACAGCATAGTTTAGATTGGACAATTCTATTTGTTCTCAAGTATTTCGTATCTACGGGACAGCACCAGCTATGAATCTGTTGGGTCAGTGGCTATGTGCATTTAAAACTTGGCAGGGGAACTGAAAAGATGGATCAATGGTAAGAGTGCTGGCTGTTCTTCCAAAGAACCTGGGTTTGACGCCTGGTACCCACAGCCACCACCAGGCTCACGACCCTCTGTAACTCCAGCTCCAGAGAATCTGATGCCCTCTCTTGGCCTCTGCAGGCCACACACACATTTTATACAGACATACATGCAGCCAGAATACCCATCCATATAAAATAAAATAATTTAATAATTTTTAAAAACCGGCAAGTATCCATTTTCCCACACGCCCATCAACACTGGATGTTACTGGTCTTTTGAATTTGCTACCAACTGACTAGCTCTCAGCAAGTACTCATTTTGGCTTCAATACAGAGAGAAGGGTCCCAGGCTCCCTCAATTCACATTTCCTCCACTCTGTAATCTGCTCACACCAGCATGAAACTTCCCTGAACTTGGGCCTTGGACTCCACATCTGTCCCAAGAAGATAAAGGGTCATTTCCTCACATAGCACGGTGGGGGCTCAGGAACCATGCGGGTAGGAGGGCACTTAGGCACGGACAAACAGAGCATTGGAAAGACTTCAAGACGGCTCGCCCTGATACAGGTGGCTATGGCATCTTGTGATTTTCTTTTAAGAAATATAGCATTTATTTTAAGCAGTTCATTCTAATATTTAAATCCATTTTTTTATTTATGTGACCATGTATGTGTCTTTGTGTGTACATGCCACATAGGTGTGAGTGTACATGGATGTCAGATGGCTCCTCTGCAGCTGGAGTGACAAGGGGGTGTGAGCTGTCCATCGTAGGTGCTAGGAACTGAACTTGGGTTCTCTGGAGAGAGCAAACGCCCTTAACCTCCGAGCCAACCTTCCAGTTCCAAAGAAAAATGATATTTAAAGTCTGCTTTAAAACCAGGTGCTGGGCTGTATGCTTGTAGTGCTGGCACTCGGGAGGCAGAGACAGGAGGATCAAGAATTCAAGACTAGTCTCTGCTACATAGTGAGTTTGAGGCCAGCCTGGGCACCACGAGACCTTGTCTCAAGAGAGCAACCAATTAACTAACCCCTAAAATAATTTTGAAGACGTTTCAATTAAGACAGAATCCTTCTGGAAGCTCCTGGGTGGGTGTGATTGGTACCCACGGCAAGTCTCCGACACCAGCTGTCAGTCCGTGATGGCTGCTCTGGGGCTCCATGTGCAGGATTTGGCTTAATACATAACCATAACTGGCTAAAAGTATTATAAAAAAATTTGATGAAATAAAGCAAATGAAGGCCATAAAATGGTAATTCCATAAATTCAAATCAAGATGATATTCATTCACCAGGCTCACAAATTGCATCCCAGCTAATCAAAATGTTTGTATGGCTCTTGTGTAAGAGAGACCAAAGCCATGAAGAGAAATTACAGTGGCCATTACTTCTTTTTTTTTTTTTTTTTTTTTGAGACAGGGTTTCTCTGTGTAGCCCTGGCTGTCCTGGAACTCACTCTGTAGACCAGGTTGGCCTCGAACTCAGAAATCCTGCCTCTGCCTCCTGAGTGCTGGGATTAAAGGCGTGCGCCAACACTGCCCGGCGGCCATTACTTCTTATTTGGCCTTTCATTGTCAGGAACAAAGGCAATCATGACCCCCCTCTTGTAATGTGTAGGACAGCACATACACACAGCCATTGAAACCCTTCCAGTTCATATCACCATTTAAACACAAAAACACTGAAGTTAAAACAAATTTTCTTTTTAGTGCAGAACGCATAAATTCCAAACATTCATTTAAGAAGCAGTTTTTGTCTATTTCTGATGCCACAATGAGTCATTACATTTCATACATTTTAATATACAGTACATTCATCCCTATGCCAAGATGACATGTTATTTTAAAACTTAACTGTTAACACAGCATGCTTTCCCCTTGCCTTACATAATTAAACATTTTGTTATTTGGTTTACAGAAAAAATTGAGACTCTTTTTTACATTATAGGCATTACAAGGTTTAACGACACTTGCTCCTGGAGAAAGTTTTATTTTATTTTTAAAAATCAGTTTATTATGTAACATAAAATTATTTAAATTATTTCAAGGCAATGGGTTAGGTGGCTTGGCCTGTAGAACCTGCATGCACTCTGAAGGCAGAGGCAGGAAGATCTTGAGTCTGTGGCTAGCCTTGGTTACATAGTGAGACTATGTCTTAGGAAGTTAATTTCAGCGTGTTGGGAGGAGTTTTGTGGGGAAATATTCTCCAGTCAAGATTCCTGGATTTAGAGATAAGGAAATTCAAGAGACTTGAGCCCCCGTAAGACGGATAAAGAGCAGTGAGAGCCTCGGGTGAGACTCTAGTTCCTGCTCTCTGGAGGCAGTCTGAAAAGGGCAGACAGTCTGCGGGGCCCAGGAAGTGTTTTCCCTTGGTCCTGGCGCCCTCTCTCCGGCTCCCGTCTCAGTATCACCCCGTCTAGTTTCCTCCCCGAGAACCTTAGTCTCTTTGGGACCTAAACTATTTATGTTCCCTTTATGAGGTACCACCGTTCCCTGTAAACAGTTGGGATCCCCACTATCTGTATACATATGTACACGCAGTGGCTGATCCTCCACTATCTGCTGAGTTAATAATACAACAGATACACAACGGGCACTGGGGAACAAAACTCTCGTTTACCACCCCTCCCCCATTAGTCTCCTTCCTATTTTTTTTCCCTTTTTAAAGATTTATTTATTTTTTAAATTATGCAGATGCATGTGTCTGTGCATGCCGCAGATCCCCCTGGAACTGGAGTTAAGGAGGGTTGTGAGCCAAATCGAACCGGCATTTTCGCAAGAGCAGTACTGCTAACCTCGGAGCCATCTCGCCCGTCTCTCTCCCCGCATTTTCATAAAGTTCAGTGTTTTACGTTCTGTATCGAGGAAAAGGGAGTCACAAAGCGCGTATGGCCCAGAAGTCATAATATGGGCCTCAGTCCTGTGCTTTAAGAAAGAAACGGATATTCCGAGCTTTCTAGCTCTTTTCGTTTTATACGTTGAAAGTTTAGGATGGAAAGAAAGGAAACACCTGCAGCTTGGACCCCGAGGCCACTCGGGAGGAGAAGCTCGGCCAGACTCCGCTGCCCGCCTTCGCGCCATCGGAAGGGCGGGTCGGGATCCGGGTTCGCTTCCCGGTGCGGACGGGAGCCGCGCGGTCGCTCTGTCCGCCCCTGCCGGGCCCTTCTGCGCGTGCGGGGGGCTGGACCGGCCCGAGCGAAGCCTCTCGGAGGATGCCGCCCTCCCCCGCGGGCTCGGCCGTGAGAGTCTGTCCCCGCAGACGCCCCCCGGACCCTTTGGTCCCCCGACACTGGCTCGTAGCCCTGAGTCCGGTCCGAAGTTGCGGGAGGCTGGGGTTCGAGCGGCGCCCGTAAGCGCCGGATGCGCATGCTCCACAGACGCCTTGCAGGGTCAGATAGAGTCTTCGCAAGGCGGACACAGCGGAGCTCCAGTGGCGCAATCGGTTAGCGCGCGGTACTTATACAGCAGTACATGCAGAGCAATGCCGAGGTTGTGAGTTCGAGCCTCACCTGGAGCACGATCCTTTTGGAGCTAGGCTTTAACTGTTCTTTTATATTTGTATAGGAAGGAGTTAGGTTCCCTTTAGTCTTCTCACTTCCTGTCTCATCCAGAGCGGAAAACAGCTCGCTATGAAGCTTTGCACTCGGTTTCCGAGCCGCTCTGTAGCTACTACACAGCACCCAGCAATGGAACCCAGTCGATCGCTTGCTACCCTTCCTGGCCTTTAGGCCGCCGTTTAAATGGCATCAGGACCAGGGATGCAGACCGAGGTCCCGTGCTCTCTCTGATGCCTGGCAGCTTCCTGCGAGCGCGGAGGACGCCGCAGCTCCCGCCACTGCCCCCGCCAGAGCCCGGATCCAATCCACTGCTTCCGGGTGGCTCCCCAGGACCACACGGACTAGGAGTGTGGGACCCTGGGTGAGGGACCTGCTCCATTCCCTGGCATTAGCCCCCTCCCGCTCCTCCTGCAGCTCGCCCCCCGCCCCGGCAGCCCTCCCCCCGCATCCGGTTCAAGGCACCCTGCTCTCCCCCGGCGTTTGCAGTTGGGGACAAATGTCCGGGAAATTTCCATTCTCCCTTCCTTAAGCCCTGCTGTCACTCTGGAATGGTGGCCACCAGAGGAGCCTCTTGTCTTCTCAGCTAGCTCGGGATCCAGCCTAGAGGGACGTCAGGAGTCCCTCAACTCATCTAATCCTCATGCGGGAGTGCCACACCCTCCCAGACCTTCCCCTCACTGACTCAAGCTCAGGAGGATGGAGGCTTAGTTCCCCTTAAAAAATCCATTCCAAGCCTGGAAACAAATGTAAGCGCTGTGGAAAATAAAAGATTTGCTTATCAAAACAAGCCAACAAACAAATGCGCTGGAGAAATGACTCGGTGTTTTAAAGTGGGCACTGGTCTTGTCTGCGAACCAGGAATTCAGTTCTCAGCGGCGACATGGGGCAGCTCATTGTATAGCTCAGCTCCAGGGTACCTGCTGCCGACCTCCTTAGGCACCAGCGCTCAAGAGCTAGGGCACACACAAGCACACAATTAGAAATGCATCCTTAAAAGAAAAAACCAAAACATAATTGAGATGCATGGCACCAGACGCACCGGGAGGCTTGATGACAATAGGTCAGTCAGTCTCCCCTTCCACGTTTACGTGGGCTCTGAGGATGACACTCGGGCGGGCGTGGAATTCAGGTCCTCGGGTTTGCATGGAAATGTTTTTACTAGTTAAGCCATCCCACAGGTCACGAAAGCCCCACTGTGTTTCTTTCATGAATAAATATTATTGCACTGTATAGATTATCTTCATTGCTGAAAAAGAGTTAAAACGACAAACAACAGCAATAAAAACCCCCAGCATTTCCAAAACAAAATTTGCTGAAAAAAAGTGTTTTTTTTTTTTTCAAAAGAGAAGTGATTTTTAAATGTACAGGGCATTAAAAGTCATCAGATTTGCCAAGGGTAAGTTTCTGGCCCTCAGTCAGTTACTCACTGCTATGTCCTGGATTTGAAATATCTCCTCAAAGCTCCGGACTGCCAACTGATGGGTTTGGGGGAAGTGACTGGATGAGGGGGTCTCAGATCTCTTAGTCCATTGGTGGTTCTTAATTGAACCATTGGGAGGTAGGCAGATGTTAGAAGGTGAGAGCCAGCTGGGGTCACTGGTGGTGTGCCTTCTGGACTTTACCTTGTCCTCAACACTTTCCCCTCTGTTTCCCAGGCGCGGTAAGATAGTTCCCCACACGGCCTACTGAAGGCATTGTTGCCAGCTAGTCACCGACAGAAACCTTCGAAACCGTGAGCCATTTCCTCGCTCGGGCTGAGTTTTTTCTGGTATTTGTCACAGTGACAGAAGGTGACTGTGAGCAAGCACAAACCCCTGAAAGATTTCTCTGTCCAGCTGCACAGAAGGACTCCTGTATAAAACCTCAGCTCTGATTTGCAAGCTTTGCTCCATGAAGACTTTCTTTAATAACTTGTTTATTTTATGTATATGAGTGGTTTATCTGCATGTATGCCTGCATGACAGAAGAGGCATTGGATCCCATCACAGATGGTTGTGAGCCACCGTGTGGTTGCTGGGAATTGAACTCAGGACCTCTGGAAGAGCAGCCAATGCTCTTAACCACTGAGCCATCTCTCCAGCCCACTTGCTTTATTTTTAAGGCAATCCATTCCATTTCTCTAACAACTCTTAGGACCAGAACATTGTGTAACTTTCCCTGGGGAGATAAAATTTGGTCTGCTTCCCCTCTGGGCACTAACAGACCAAACAATTCCATCAAAGGCCAAAGTCCATTGGCTTATCTGGGTTACTTATGGTAGTGTGGTTGGCTCTATGGTAGGCTTGTAGGCCCTTGTCTTCCGCCACAGGGCACAGCTGCTTGGGGGGCGGGGGTGTGTGTGTGTGTGTGAAATGTGGTGAGTTTGACTGTGCCTACCCCACTTGGAGCTGGGGCTGGCATGTAGGGAAGCGGAGAGGAACCACTCTGGGGTGGGAAAGCACAGTCTGAGACTTGGGAAAGCTGGAGCTGGTTTGGGGGTCCCTGGGCCTTCTACAAGGCCAGGGTTAAAGGGTTCTCAGGCTCTTGGACATCCAGGTGCCCCTGGGAGTCTCAGAAGAGCAGAGAATAGAGTCAGGCCCCATGGGCTGGGGCAGAGTCTAGCCAGGGAAGGGGGGAAGGGAAGGGAGGGGAGAAGAGCTCCAGCTTGTCCCATCAGGGATGATTGACCTTAGCAGGCTTGGTGGCGGTTGTGGCTGGAAGCGCAGAGAGGCCTTCTACAGAAGATTAGGCTGCAGCTCTGTAGGCAAAAGCCTTCTTCCTGGCTCCCCATGGTAGATCTTGATGAAAAGAGGCAGTCCATGGTTCTAAACAGTTTATTGTCATGGTGGAAAATGAATGCATAAAACCATGCCCCACTTCTCAGGGTGGGTCTGAGATTAAATACCTTTTGCAGGGAGGAATATGTGGGAAGGGAAGCTTATTGGCTAAACCCTCTAGGCCTCCGGGTACCTCATTAGCATGGAGAACTCTGGTTTGGGCCTATGTGACCATAGGACAAGTTTCTTTTATGTGAGAAGCATGGCACGTGTTCCAAGTCAGGAGTCTGGCAGGGAGCTGGGAGTCACCCAAGCCTCAGGTGTGTGCCCACCCCTGCTCTACCTTACCAAACTTCCCAGCATGGTTTTATATCCCACACCCACCTCAGCCTGAATGACAATGGGCTATTGCCCTGGAACTCTCTGAGAGACCTGCAGGGAGCTGGGTGAGTCAGCCCCTCCCTCAGCAGTTACCACTACCCTTGAAGTCTTGGTACTCCTTGGGGTATAGAGAGGGCCCTGGGAACCTTATAAGTCCAGGAGCTCCCCGAGACTTCTCAGTTTAGTTCATTTCTTGGGTCTTACATCCCCCCAGGAAGGGATGTTTCAATTCTGAGGAATATTTGCTTCACAACAAATGTTCTTCTCAAATACGAGTCTGCTCCTCCTGCTTACAGTTGGCATGGCCAGTGGCTTTGCGAACTACTTTCTGGTTAGATAGGAAGCAAAACTAGATGTGATCTAGAAATCCAAACTAAAATTTTAGTGGGCAACCCAAGCAAAGAATAAGAAGAAGAGGAGGAGGAGGAAGAGGAAAAAGAGAAGGAGGAGAAGGAAGAAGAGGAGGAGGAAGAGAAAGAAGAGGAGGAGGAAGAAAAGGAGGAGGAGGAAGAAGAGGAGGAGGGAGAGAAGGAGGAAAAGAAGGAGGAAGAGAAGGAGGAGAAAGAGGAGGGGGAAGAGGAGGAAGAGAAGGAAGAAAAGGAGGAGGAGGAAGAGGAAGAAGTGGAAGAGGAAGAGGAAGAGGTGGAGGAGGAAACCCTTATCAGATTAGAAAATATGTAGTCCAATTATTTTTACAGTGGTGATAGTAGGGGTCCTTAGGGTTTGGGGAGCAATGAAACCAAGCATGTGAGATGGTTCAGTAAGGTAAACAAATGCTTGGTACTCAAGTCTGACAACCTGACTTTGATCCCTGAATTCAAGGCAGAAGGAGAAAACCTGGCTTCCAAAAGTCATCTTCTGAGCTCCATATGGACACTGAGGCACATGCATGCATGGCACACACACACACACACACACACGCACACACACCTATACATACATACATACATACATATTGGTTTTTGAGACAATGTGGTGGTCTGAATATACTTGGCCCATGGGATGTGGCACTATTAGGAGGTGTGGCCTTGTTGGAGTGGGTGTGGGCTAGTTGTGGGAAGTTTGTCACTGTGGGGGTGGGCTTTGGGTCCTATGCTTAAGCTCCATCTAGGACAGAAAAGACCCTCCTCCTGGCTGCCTGGAAAGACAGTTTCCTGATGGCTGCCTTTGGATCAAGATGTAGAACCCTCAACTTTTTCTCCAGTATCATGTCTGCCTGGATGCTGCCATGCTCCCCGCCACGACAATAATGGACTGAACTTCTAAAACTGTAAGCCAGCCCCCAATTAAATGTCATCCTTTACAAAAGTTGTCTTGGTCATGGTATCTCTTCACAGCAATGAAACCCTAAGACACAGGGCTTCTGTGTGTAGCCCTGGCTGCCCTGGAACTCTCTCCATAGACCAGGGTGGCCTTGAACTCACAGAGATCCACATGCCTCTGCCTCCTGAGTGCTAGGATTAAAGGCATATGTTGCCACCACCATCCGGCTCATATATTTTTTAATCAAATAAAAATATCTAAGGGAAAAATGCCTAATGAACCACAAATTACTTGGCACAGTTATCATCAAACATGGATTGGCGGCTTCAAGGAGGAAGGTGGCTGAATCTGAGGTACACAAACTATAAAGGAAGGGGACACCATAGCTGAACAGCTCACAGCAGGGCAGAATCCTGATGTACCCCAGGCTGACATCAGCTTTGTGGATGAAGATAGGCTCATCAGTGCTCTGAGTGACACCCCAAAGGAGGACAGATCTGGGAGAATCCGAAGGCAGAGAGAGCATAGTCAATCTAGGGACAGATCTTCCTGGCAAATGACAAGCTGTGCTTTAACAGATTGATGTATGACTGTGTGCAGTTTGGTGTGTTGGCAGCTGTTAGCACAGAGATCTGAGGTTTCAGTTGTGTGTGACCTCAGCTGTGACAGCAATTGCTAAGAATGTCAGCTACTAATGTATTACCATTGCACGATGTGGTGTCAGGAGGGCTCAGGACATACAACCTGTATGTGGAACAAATGGAGCCTGGGGACAAGCTTCATTCTGCTTGCTAGAACCAGCTTACAAAATATTTACATTTTAAAAGGACAATTTACCTTCATTCACAGAAATGAATTGTTCAGAAAGACCCTGCTTTCTAACTTCTAGTGAAAATTTGGAAGCTCACCTGGAGCCTTTGTTTTCTTTACAGCTGCATTGGCTGTCTCTCTTAGGATGTCTCTGTGGTTTTCTGTTCCCACCGTTCTTGATGCCATGTCTCAGTCTCCACGCAGAGGTGGAGGCTAGCTGCCAGATTCACCCTGACTCAGTTTACTCCCTCTAGCTACTGAGTGAATGGCCTGTGCATGGTAGAGGGATGGGGATGCTCCTGTTGAACTCTAGTTAGGTCAAAGCACAGCCAGAGGGCTGCAGTCTGCATGGACAAGCCCACTTAAAAGCAACAATGTGAAGCCAGCACCCATTCTCTGCTATGGAAAAATTTTAAACATGCCCCAAAGTAGAAATGGCACAGTTAAGCTCCGTGTGTCCGTCTGTGGCTGTGTGCAGCATCGTTTCACCTCCGTGTTCGTGGCTGTGTGCATTGTTACAGCCCTCTTCCCCACCACCGGGACATGTCCAAGGAAATGCAAACTGTGCACTAGTTAAGCCACAGGTAACCACTTTCTATTTTTAATTTAATTTATTTATTAAAGTTTTTTAAAAAATTATTTTATTTTATTTTTTTGTGTGTGTTGCCTGCATGTATGTATGTATACCAAATGTGTGTCTGGTGCCCGAGGAGGTCAGAGAAGGCCTCAGATCCACGGGAACTGGAGTTACAGATGGTCATGAGCTGTTGGTCAGTTACAGATGGTCATGGTCAGGTGCTGGGAATTGAACTAGGATTCTCTACAAGAACAGCAAGTGCTTAGACCATTCAGCCATCTCTCTAGTCCTCTTTCTTTCTTTCTTTCTTTCTTTCTTTCTTTCTTTCTTTCTTTCTTTCTTTCTTTCTTTCTTTCTGACAGGGTCTCATGTAGCCCAGGCTAGCTTCAAACTTGCTACGTAGGTAAGGCTTGCCTTGACTTTTTGATCACATTACCTTCATCTCCCAAGTGCTGGGGATTACCGGCATGCACTGCCACACCTGGCTCCATCTTTACTTTTCTCCCTCCTCCTCTTTCTCTTTTGGACAAGACCTTGGTAACTTAGCCTAGGTTGCCCACTTTAAGTCAGATATTCTCCCTCCCTCTGTCTTACCCTCTCTCTGAAATTCATTAAACACAAAACAACACCTCCACCTTTACTGAGGTGGCTGACCACATCTCCCTCTGAACTGGGAGGCTGGGCACATTCTTGTCTGCCAGCTCTGGGTGTTTGGATACATGGACATCCTTCTTGGCTTCTGTTCTAAAGAATGATCTACAACAAAAGTGCTTTGGGTTTAAATGAGCGAGTTTATTAAATAAAGCATAGCAACTACAGAGAAACAATAGACAGCAAAATGTTATCAAATTAGGTATGCAAAACTTCCAGCAGAGGGTCTGGAGAGCTGGATCCATGGCTAAGAGCTTGCTGCTTTCTCAGAGGACCAGTTCAAGTCCTAGCACCACATTATACAGCTCATAACTCCTTAGCTTCGGCTCCAGAGCCCTCTTCTGGCCTTCTCGGGTATCTGCACTCGCATGTACAGACCCACCACCTCAACACATAATTTAAAATAAAAAACAAAATCAATCTTAGAAAAGAATCCATCAGAGACAATTAGAGTGGCCCAGTTGAGCGTACAAGCGCAGGTCACACCATCAAATCTGCAGACGTTGGTTGAGGAGGAGGGTGCCGGGTGGAGCGGCAGATGAAGTGTCCTTGACAGCAGAATGTCCTCTCAGGTGAGGCTTGGGGGGGGGGGGGAGACCAACCAAATAGCAGCAGACAGGAAGAGCATCATCACATCAGGTGCTTACAATCATCCAGGGGAAACGGAGGCAGCCAGCTGGCATTCCTAACGGAAAGGGTCCTCTGGGGCCTTCTCCATGACTGAACTGGCCGTGACTGAACTTCCGGCTCCCTGTTCCCACAGTAGGCATTTTTATATCGTGGGATAAGAGGGTCACATCTGCTGCTCCCATCATTCAGAGATTAGGGCCCATGGTGCCAATGAGTAAGTTCACAGCACATGAGGAATGAACAGAAGCATAGTACAGGAATAACACATGGGCATAAACTCTAGAGCTAAGTAAAGAACTACTGCCTAGTTTTCATGGACTGGGGTATGCTGGGCCTCAGACCACGGGGCTTACTGTCTACCTGAAGAGTGTGGCTTACACTGGGCTCTAGGGAGGACCACCACTGGGGAGCATTGCAGTATAGTTCACAAACACAGGGATACACGAGACCTGCCTGCAAGTGTGTGGCCATGCAGGCTCCCAGGCTGCAGTTCTTGAGCTTGTTGCTACACTCGGGAAGCCCACGAGCTGGATGAGGAGGAGTGGTAAGGACTGAGTGACCAGTTCTGAGAAATCCCCCGAGCCCCACAAACCAGGTTGGCCTGTCACCCTAAACTGAAGGAATTTTGAGGGGAACTAACAAAATATTTTTTTGGTGAAGCTGAGGTAGGTAAGTTTCTCACCCTAGGCTTTGGATTTTAGCTTCTCAGGCCTGCCTTTGCACACTCTTGGGTTTCCTAGACACTCAGCTCAGAAGAAAAAAAAAAACAGTTAAAACAAAAGACTTTATTTTCATCTAGGCTTCTGCGGTTGTGCACGTGTGTGGACTGCCCATGTCTGAGAGTGCATAGGGACCAGCAGAAGGCATCGGACTCGTGAGCTTGTTATGTAGGTGCCGGGATCCAAACTCCAGTTGTCATGATGATGCGACAGGTGCCGCCTCTGGGCCATCTCTCCCTGAACAAAAGCACAGAGCCAACCACTACTATCTGCTTTCCTGAGAACGTTTGCTATTCCTATTCTAGAGGAAGCACACTAGGTCTCCATAAGGTTATATAGTTGCCCAAGCTCAGAGGGGACCTGGGAGTGAGGAAGTCGGCTTGATCGTTTGGTTGGATAGGTGTTTCTTCGGGCCTTCGGGAAAGCTGTGCCTGGCTGGCCATACAGTCTTCTACCACACGGTGGCGCTGTGTCCCTGCCCCAGAAGTTTTTCTTCGCAATGGGGCTTAGGCCATTGATTGGGATTTCATCCTCAGCCTGCAGGGACACCTGGGCCCCTCTGTAGCTTTAACGTGGACTCTGGACCATTTCTCCCAGCATTCCCAAACACAACACCAGGAAAAGCAGAGAGCTGCTCCCACAAACTGTGTTAGCCCCATATAGGCTTGGGTTAGAAGAATAAAGTCAGAACCGGAGAGTCCCAAGTTCTGAGGACTCAATTACATGAAAAGACAGACCGAATTTTCTCCCTGTGTCTTCACGGCTGACCACAGACTGTCTTTGTGAGCCACTGGAATGGTCCCCATGTGCATCCTCACTGTACCTACCATTTGGGAAAATAGTAATTTCTTCCCCCTTCTCCCCCCAAATGTTTATATAGGAATGTCCAAGGGCCTAGACTGGGACCAGTCCTTTTAGATTCTCACCAAAATCAATTTCACAGCAACGAAACTTTAAGCCCTTTTCATAGCCCGGACCATATCTTCTGGTGAGCTTTAGCTGCTCAGTGGTGGCCCTGGCCTGTGATACAAAGTTAGACTATAAAGTTGGGTGTGCAACTGAGTGGCGTAGCACTAAGTGCTGTATGCAAGGCCCCCGGCTTGATCCCTGGTACTGGAGGACGGGGGTGTAGGTATGTGTATATATGAATGCAAAAGCCACAGCTTAATTCTTCAGAACTTTCTAGAATAGGCATCCCCAGGGTATCCTTAGCCCCTTAGCATGGAAAGCACCCTGGGGAGCAGGTGGTGGCAGGGAAGAGAGATGAAGGATAGAGGGGGCTATGGGAAGGGTGGCGGAGGACAGGGGCCACTAAGGATGCTTACTTGACTTTACAGCTCCGCCTTTCCCCAGTCTCTGGACTGAGGGCTGAGGCAGAAACTCCCCTTTGGACATTTTTGCCCCTCGACAATACTGAATTTTCATTCTACAGCTGGGCTTGGCGGCTCATGCCTGTAATCTCAGTCCTTGGGATGCTGAAGGCAGGAAGACTGCCGTGAGTTAGTTTAACGCTACTGTGAGCTACACAGTGAGTTCCAGATAAGCCCAGGTTTGAGGATGAGACCTGTTGCAAAAAATCAAAGATAGATAGATAGATAAATGAAATATTCTGAATTCACCGACTGGTCACATAAAGTCAGTTTAAATGACACCCTGGCAATGGGCAAAGAGTTACCTCATTGGTGATGTTCTTGTGTCAGTCAGAGGCAGAGCAGATGGCAGTCCTTTGCTCATCCTAACTTGATGCCTGGCTTGGTGGCCAAAGCTGTCTTGTGCCTAGGACTCATAAAAATCAAATCAAAGCCAGGCACCACAGCTCGGGAGGAGGAAGACCTTCGGACTGCCATGCTACCTACAGACCTGCCCTCCAGTGTACAGCCCGGGTGGGCCGTAGACACCTCCATGCTCCATGCTAAGAATGGAGGATGTCACCCAGGGGCCAGCCTGGAATAGGAGCCATCACAATGTGCAAGTCTGTGGTGGTCAGATGAGAGAGAAAGGAAGCAGAGTGGCTTGCGCCTTATAGAGATGGGAACTGGAGACTCAAGGGTGGAGAGGAGGAGCCTGTTGTAAGTGCCCAGCCCTTACCTGGGGTCATGGTGAAGTCCCAGCCTGAGCTGTCACTGAGGACCATGGCTGGGTCCACAGCTATGCAGAGGCAGGGGTCAGTGTTGATGTCCATGGTTCATATTACCACTGCAGAACAACAGTATGTCCCTGGTCCGGGCAGCCACTGGGAACCACATGGATGCCCAGGGACTGTGCATAACTGGCCCCACTCCTCACTGAATGTAGCACTCAGGAGAGCTGGCCCCATCTCTCATCTGTGTCAGCACTTGGGAGAGCAGGCCCTGAGCCTTACCCAGGCAGCACAGTGAAGCTGACCCTGGTGACAGGGGTGTAGGTGAACTGGCCCCCAGGGGCACAAGTATGGGAGAGCTGACCTTATCACTCATCTGCTGTAAGGTGGCACAGGCCCAGAAGTAATGCCTCCACCCCACTCCCTGCCCCTCGACAACTCCAGCAGTCAGGAAAGCTGCCCATAGTGTCATGAGCTCAGGAGAGCTATCCCTGCCCCTCACCAGCTGCAACACTTGGGAGAGCAAGTGCTGTGTCTCTCCTGGGCAGCACAGAAGGGTTGGCCCTGGCCGAGGGGGCACAAGTGAGACAGACCCAAGGGTGAGAACCCTGGAGAGCTGGCCCTGCCCTGAGGTAGCATGGGTGATGCCCCCATCTGCCCTGTGGCAGTCAGGAGAACTGGCCCTGAAGCCATGAGGGCAGGTAAGCTGGCAGTGCCCCTCTCTGGCTGCAGCACTTGAAAGAGTGGCCCCACATCTTGGCTGGGCAGCACAGTGGAGCTGGCTCTGGAGGCGTGGGGTGGGTGAGCCAGTCCTGGGGGTGTAAGAGCAGGAGAGCTGACCTTGTCTCCTGCAATGGTGGCACCGAGTGGGCCTGGCCAGAGCAGTACTGGAGAGCTCATCCTGGTGGTATGGATAAGGGATAACCAGTGGGCTGACCAGCTCAGCTACCACCCAGGGCCAGATCCAGGGCTCTGAGATGGCCCACCCCAAAATCTATCATCTGTGAATGGTTGAGATGTGTGAAAGGGCCAGACCTGCTGCTCCAAAGCTGCAGGATCTCCATGACACAAGGCAACAATGGGATAACTGGGAGGAGTCCCCGTGAGGATCCAATATTGATGGGGTCACAGAAGCCAGAGATCTCAAACCAGACCAATGACTCATTGCAATGAACATTTGCAAGTGAAGATGTGTGGACAGAGGGACGGACATACTGTGACATACTAAAGCTTCCATGTTGAGATGTTTTCTATGCTTTGTTTTTGTTGCTGTTGTTTGTTTGTGTTTTATTTGTGGTGTGGGGCAGAGGTTGCAGAGGTTAAGGCAGATATGGGGGGACAGCGAGATGAGAGCATGAGGTGAAGCTCAATGAATCTATAAAAAGTTTTAAAGATCAATTTATCTGTACCATGTGTGTACAGTGTCTATAGAAGTCAGAGGAGAGTGTCAGATCCCCTGGAACTGGAGTTACAGATGGTTGTAAGCTACTATGTGGGTGTTAGAAACTGAACCTAGGCCTTCTGCAAGAATAGCAAGCACCCTTGACAGATTCAAAATTCAGTGTTTAAAATAAATATCTTTGGTGTGTTTTATTTTTGCATCTATCTATAAACATGAAGGGCAGGGGTGTAGCTCAGTTGGTGGAGTCCTTAGATGCCCAGCACTGCATAAACCTGGACATGGTGGTATCCACTTGTAATCTCAGTACTTAGATTGAGTACTCGAATGAATGCAGGAAGATCAGAAGTTAAAGGTCAGGGGCCAGTGAGATGGCTCGGCAGGTAAATGTGTCTGCTGCCAAGACTTGTGATCTAAATTTGATCCCTGGGACCCACATGGTGAAAGAAGATACCTGGCTTCCAAGGTGCCCTCCAACCTTCATGATTGTATTGTGACATGTTTGTACACTTCCCTCCAAATAAGTAAGTAAATATTTTAAAAGGCTGAGGTCAACTATGCATGGTGGTGTATGCATTTAGTCTCAACACTAGCAGTCAGATCTCTGAGTTCAGTTAGCAATCAGTCTGGTCTAAGGAGCTAGTCCCAGTTCAGCTGGGCTACATAGAGAAACCCCGTCTCAAGTCACCTCCCCGAACCAAATAAAATAAAATAAAATAAAAATAAAAATTCTAGGTCATTCTTGGGTTCCATGTGATCTGTCTTTAAAAAGAAAAAAAAAAAAACCCCAAATACAATAAATATGACTTTGTTCTTAGCAGACTGCTGTTTGAAGCACTGAGCTCTTGGCTAGCCTTTGGGAACCACATGAAATCAGACTGAGTGCTGTTCTTTCTTGGGTATCAGTTTTTCACCTGTTGTCTTAGTTTGGGTTCCATTGCTGTGAAGAGACACCATGACCATAGAAACTCTTATAAGAAAAGCAGTTAATTGGGGCTGGCTTACAGTTTCAGCGGTTTAGTTCATTATCCTCATAAGGGGAAGCACAGCTGTGTCCAGGCAAACACGGTGCTGGAGGAGCGGAGAGTTCTACATCTTGATCCTCAGGCAGCAGAAGGAGATTGTGCCACACAGGGCATGACTTGAGCACATATGACCTTAAAGCCCCCTCCACAGTGACACACTTCCTCCAGCAAGGCCACGCCCACTCCAGCAAGGCCACGCCTTCTAAAAGTGCCAGTCCCTATGCGCCAAGCATTCAAACACATGAATCTAGTGGGGCCATACTTATTCAAACCACCATACCTGTATAATGTAGCCAAATGCTACAAAGATGACAATCAGGGCCAGTGGGTGCTTCACACTTAACTCGTGATGAGCTGAGTCTGATCCCTGAAATGCACAGTGGAAGGAGAGAATTTCCCCCTGAAAGTTTAATCTGAAACTGTCTTTAGTTTGGTTCCTACGGCTGGGATGAAATGCAAAAGCACCATGAAGAAGAAAGGGTTTGCCGGGCATGGTGGCGCACTCCTTTAATCCTAGCACTCGGGAGGTAGAGGCAGGCGGATTTCTGAGTTCGAGGACAGCCTGGTTTTCAAATGGCTGGGAAGAGGGATGGTGATTCTTCAGCCTTAGGCTAGAAACTGTTTTGGAAAAGGATACACGGTCCATTCAGATGTAAGATCCTACCCACTGGGAAACAGAAGGAACTTGGTTGCCCCGTGGGCTGTTTCTCATCCTGGAGCCAGCAGGGGGCAGCATTGCCCTCCGCAATGTAACCGACTTGAGAAGTGCGAGCTCTTTGCTCAGTTGCACTCGTCGTTCGTTCCCAGGCCGAAAGGGACCAGAGAAGGAGGGATGCTACGCGCCTAGGAAGAAAAGGGCTTGGAAGGAGAATGAAAACCTTGAAATGAAAACCTCCGTTCTGCTTTTAAAAAACAAAATAACAAAATCCACACAGATCAGCTTAGGGGGACGGGCCCTGGTGTGTGAGTTCTCCGGGTGAAGGGTCCTTTCCTGCCACAGCCGTGTTCATCCGTCTGGGAGGAGACAGTCTGGCGTCCGGAAGGCCGGGACTTAATACCCTCTGTTGAGGCCATTGTCTTCAGCTGGACAGACCAGCGGGAGATCCTTCATTTCTGAGTATGCAACAGGGCTGGAAAATTTAATTCACACTTCACTTCATCTATGCAGAGAAAAAAGGAATTTCCTTATTTATTAGTTTGTAACCAAACTGGCCTTTCTTCCAACCCTTGCACAATGATTAATGAGAAAAACAATTAAGTGTTCAATGTGATTTAAACGTCATGGGACCTGACAACTTAGCCTGCCCCGCGAAGCAACTCTCTTACACAAAAGTCTTAGCTCTTGGGTTAATTTCCACAACTTTTCTCACTGAGATGGTGTTAGGATGTGTGGACTAACAGGGACAGCTGAGTGACAGCTGGCAAGAGGAAGGAGTTGGGATTTAGGGGTGTGGTGACTGCTGATTTCCAGAACTGTTCTCACCCCTGACCACTGATGTGCTCGAGCTGAGTTTACGTAACCCATGATCCATTCCCTCCTGGGACAGTTGAAACCCCACTGAACGCAGTTCCCCGTTGCCTGTGGAGTTCCCTTGATAGACTGGTGTCCGCAGCTCGGCAGCTGGGCCTTGTGGGAGTCCAAACTGGCTTGTGAAAGCTGTTTCTAAGGCTCTCTTACCCTGCTCTGGAGCGCCGTGGTCACAGGCAGAGGCCAGGGTGGTTTGGAACAGCTGGGAAGCTGCTGCTTTCTTTCCACAGTTTCAATGGAGGTCAGGAACATGGACCTTCTCCAGGGAGGGCCCAACAGGCCAGATGTGTTTGTCTGGCTCCCCTCCCTCCTAGTTCCCTTCCCACCATCCTCTATCCCTGTGGTTAGGAGAAAACCAAATGCTTCCTTTTCTGACCTGGGTATCTATTACATAAAACTTCACGGTCACACCCAAGGAGTCAGATTCAGGAATCCAGAAAATATGCTCTCAAGAGAACAGGCTATTGTAACAGACTTTAAAAAAAAAAAAACAACAGCATTAAACATTGCAACTTTCTTTTCTTCCTTTTTTTCTGTATAACACATCCCAGTCCTGTGTAGGGATGGGAGTCTCAGGTCATTGACGATGAGGGTCATGGGGTCCTAATTAAGACAAAAGAGAGACACACACTCATAAAAATCCCAAGCTTCATTGTGCACAAAGTGTTACCATTCTGGGTAACAGAACCCACAGAAACAATAGGTACACTGTAGGTTTCATCCACAAGGGGAACCCACTCCTTTGCTGATTTAGGATCGGGTCTTCCCTGGGAGGGTACCGTCAGTGTGAGTCAGAGGCCACTCAGATGGGAGGTCATTGTGGAGACAACCTAGCCCATCAGGAATTCTCGGGGGGGGGGGGGGGGGGGGGGGGGGGGGGGGGAGGAGGCAGGTCATGTGGTCTTGAGATGAAAGGATCTGATTGGTGGACTCTGGTCCAGGCTCCTTCTGTGTCCTTTTCTATTGGAAGAGACAATACAAGCAGTTCAGCCAACCAAGGGTCTGGGAAAGGGCTGGATGTCAGGTACACTCCTTCTCCTCAGTGGTGAGGGAGAGGTAACTCATTTTGTGAGACACTGTCTCCGACAGCCCGCTGCAGGGAGGGGGGGTCGCTTCGGGTAGAGCTGAAGCAGATGACTATCATAGGCAAATGTGTGCTTAGTCATTCATGCCCTTCTGTGTGTGCATGTGTGCATATATCCGTGTAAATACCCATAGAATTCTTAGAGTCTGAGCACACAATAAGTGCCAGTACATTTTATTATCACAGTGCATACAGAAACACAGATACCCAGATGTATACACTCTTATAACCAAAGATGCTCAGATACCATACACTTTCATGCCAATGCACCGGCTAGTTTTATGTCAACTTGACATAAGCTAGAGTCATCAGGAAGGAGGGAACCTCAACTGAAAAAATGCCCCCATAAAATTGGGCTGTAGGCAAGCCTGAAGGACAATTTCTCAATTAGTGATTGATGTGGGATGACCAGCCCATTGTGGGCTGTGCCATCCCTGGGCTGGTGGTCCTGGGTTCTATAAGAAACCAGGCTGAACAAAGCAGAGAGGAACAAGCCAGTAAGCAGCACTCTTTCATGACTTCTGCATCAGCTCCTGCCTCCAGGTCCCTGCCCTGCTTGAGTTCCTGTCCTGACTTCCTTTAATGTATACATGGTTCTATACTTGGGAACGTGGAGATAAACAGGGCTGTGTAATAATTAGAGCTAATATCTATTGGGAATTTATTACCCTGTACATGGCATATACCACTATGAAAAGATTAAGTGATTTAATCTTGGCAACAATGTCACAAGTTAATTACTGTTTACCGTACTTAACAAATGGGTGAATGGACTCACTTAGCTGTCAATTCAAAGTTACAAAGCTAGTAACTGGGGAACTTGTGATTCAAGTCCAGGCTGTCTGGTTTCAGAGTCAGCGGGTGTAGCTAGCCACTGTCTCTTCTGCTTTCGGCTCATAGACACTGTCTTGCAATACACTCAAGTGCAGAGTTGTACATGGGTGTCTATTCTTTTGTGGGGTTTAGGGAGGAGACCAGGTCTCTGACTTCAGCTAGTTACGTCATGATTTGGCTTTGTTGGAGGACCTCAAGGCCACTGGCCTCTTCCTCACCCTGTCCTCTGAGTGCTGGAGAGGTAGGGGTGATGGACTTCATTTTCTCACGTGTTCCTCTTCTTGTGCACCTTCATAACAGAGCTGAGTATTCCCTAGCTGGAGGTCCCTTGGGGTTCCAGAGGGTTGGGAGGGGGACCTGTTTAGAAACGGAGGACCAGGAAGACCAGCCAGCCTGGGAGCTGCAAGGTTAGTTTGAGGTCTCACCATGGCCCCTGCTACGTTGTCATAGGCTTCATAAAGGATAGGGGAATGAACCACACTAAAGGAAGGCTCTGGGGCCCTATGCAAGCTGGGGAGCCCCACACAATTAAGGCTAGTCAGGACTGGCTCTGCTGAGCACGGCGTCAGAGTGGTGTCTCTCTGAGAAGGAATGCATTCCAGTCACCCTAGGGTCTCCAGTCTCGGAGTTTAAACCTGAGCCCAGGTTCAGTGCGTCCGAAAGCAAGGCTCCATGGCAGCAAAGACAAAGGCTTCTTAACACAGATAATATAGACATTAAGGATCTTCTTGTGTATCTCAGGCTGCTCTCCAGCATGTGGTTGTCCCACAGCCTCAAGTGTGGTGATTACAGCCTTGTACAGCAGGTGTAGACTTGAGACTTTTGGGTAAAATGACCGTGGCTCAGTGGGACACGGGAAGTACTTCTGGACTGGAACCCCAGAACCCCAAGGCCTGTAAAGTCAGAGAGTCCTCCCACCTCTGCCTTGCACAGTGTTCCTGCCCAGCTATTCTCTCTATTGGACATGTGAACTTCCCTGGTGACAACCTCTGCCCTTATCCCTTTACCTGGGTTTCCTGCAAAAACCTTCTAACAACGGTTGGGAAACCGCCTCCCTTTCTTCCTCCTCCCCCTCCTTCTTCCCCCTTCTCTCTCTCTACCCTCTCCACTTCCTTCTCACTTTAGCCCGTAGGAAACTGCCTCACAAAGGGATTAAAGAAAGAATCCCAAGGATAGCAGCACTTGCCACCCACAGACCTGACAACTTACATTCCATCTCAAAGACCCACAGTATGAGGACAGCCAACTCTGGAAAGTTACCTTCTGCTGGCCACATGTGCACCATGGTGTATGTGCCCCTAAATAATAATCAATAAATTAAAAATTAAAAAGAAACCACCCTTGGTGGCACACACCTGTAATCCCAGCTCTCAGGAGGCAGAGACAGGCAGATCTCTATGAGTTCGAGGCCAGCCTGGTCTACAGAGTGAGTTCCAGGACAGCCAAGGCTATACAGAGAAACCCTGTCTCGAAAAACCAAAAATAAATAAATTAATTAATTAAATAAAAAATAAATAAATAAAAATAAGAAAAATATAATAAAAGCCATAAAAGAGATATAATCAAAGTGGCATGATTGAAAAGTACATATAAAGTGATGAGTTTTAGATGGACAGAGGTATGGATGTAACATATAAAGATGGCGGGGTTTTATTACTAAGAACAGAAGGGTTCTGACTGTGGGCACTGATATTTGGCCAAGTAATAAAACTATATATGCAAAGTTTATGAATTATAGTTATTTAACTTTAATTTTCTTCAGTGCTATTAAAATTGCTAATCACACTGTGAGAACTCATAACTTCCATTCTAGGGATAGAAATAAGCTAAAGAACCAAAAACAAGATAAAGCTGTATTCAAGGCTGTTTTGATTGTTTGATTGATTGATAGCAAACTGCTCCCAAACTTGCCAGTTTAAAATAACCTCAGTGTAGTGAGTGGGGAGGAGCAACCAGAACAGGGTACATGTCTCAAAGGAGCCTGCAACTTTGTATGCTAATTGTAAAAATGAGAGGCTGGGCTGATAGCTCAGTGTGGGTCTCAGTTAGGGTTTTACTGCTGTGAACAGACACCATGGCCAAGGCAACTCTTATAAAGGACTGCATTTAGTTGGGCTGCCTTACAATTTCAGAAGTTCATTCAAGTATCATTAAGGTGGGAGCATGGCAGTACTGGGAGTAGCTGAGAGCTCTACATCTTGTTCCAAAGGCAAACAGGAGAAAAATGATTTCTAGGCACCGGGAGGAGGGCCTCAAAGCCATGCCCACAGTGACACACTTCCTCCAACAAGGCCACGCAACCTCCTAATAGTGCCACTCCATGGGCCAAGTACATTCAAACCACCACAGTGGTTAAGAGCATCTACAGAGGATCTGAGTTTGGTTTCCAAGCACCCACATCAGGGAACTCACAAGCCCCTAGAACTCCAACTCCAGGGAATCTGATGCCCTCTTCTGGCCTTCTTGGGTTTCTGCACTCACAGGTGCCCATCCACATAAAGATATGCACATATACATACAATTAAAAACAAACTTTAAAAAGTGAAGAAATAACAAAGACAAAAATTGCAATTCAAATCAAACCAAAACAGATACACACCCCCTTTCTTATCTCTCGTGGTGCTGGGAGCCCCAGGTGCCTATCAAGGGCATCTGCCACTGCTCTTCCTCAGGAGTCTCAGGCGGTGGTAGTTAGGGGTGGGTGTCTGGGATCATTAGGAGACTGACTGGGCAGTACTGGCTCTTTCCCTCTCCCTGTGATGTCTGTGGACCTTTCTGTAGCAGAGCAACTGGCTTTCCCAGTGAGATAGCTGGAAGTCTTGCAAGGGGCTCAAGACTCCCAGAAGTGAGTGCTTAGGAAAGAGAAAGAGCAGCTGGCAGTATTCTGAAAGAACTTCCAAACTTGGGCAACCCGCTTCCAACACACTCCGTTTCTTAGCGTGAGTCATAGACCAGCTCAGACTCACTCACTGGGAAGGCAGCACACAGGACTGAAGCAGCAGCAATGTTCTCTGGAGCATTCTTGGGAAGGCCAGGACCACCTGCGTAGAAATAGTAAAGGGTGAGGGGAAGATGGAAACCTGTGGCTTTTGCTTTGGGACCCTGAGAAGGCAGAAGCTGAGGAGTGTTGAGAAGATGGTTGGTGTCCTGGGACACAGGGAGGAAACCTTCTGAGCAAACCATGCCTGAGATCATCACTGGCAGGACCGAGGCCATCATCTTCGATGACATGATGGTGGCAGAGAGAGTCCTGTCTAAATCAATCTCCAGGCAACGCACTGAAAGTGCCCCAAAATCTCCTAGCAGATTTTGTTGGGTAGAAGACAGCAGTGAGCTACAGAAGGCACTGTTCCACTTTGAAGCAAATTTAGGAAAGCTAAGGAGGCTGAAGTCTCAATGGAAGAACAGGCTTCAGGGCAAAGGCACAGGCCAGGGTGCTGCCAGCAAACTGTGGGCTGAGATGAAGAGGAAGCCAAGGGTGTGGTTGTAAATCCTTCAGTAATGCCTTAGTAACACTCAAGGGCATGTCTCATAGGCTTCATGGGTAGACAGTGAGGCTTCTGAAGACCATACAGATGAATCTTAAATTCTTTACTGGACAGCAGGGCATCTAGGATTTCAACGGGCTCCTTACTGGTAGCTTAAAGTCAAGATAAAGTAAAGAAATGGTTTGGCTGTTGTCTAACAGAGGAAATGAGAACCTGATATATAAAAACTCGCAGGAGCTAGAGAGATGGCTGAAGGTTGAGTGTTTACTGTTTCCCAGCACCCATATTGAGCACCCCATAGCTCCTGTATCTTCAGATCCAGGGGATTTTGTATCCTCTTCTTGGGTACTGGACTCATGTGCAAATGTCCCTTCATACATGAACACACAATTAAAAATTGACAAAAAAAAGCTCACAAAGTTTTAAAAATAATTCTACAGGTTGAATTGAAAGAGCTATAGGTCAGATAAAGAGGTCGAGGGAGAAGCAGTTGAGAGCAGCCCATGTTTGGCTAAAGCAGCTACTGGTCATTTCTTATGGACAATTGGTGTGTCTGTTGCTGTCTAAAGACTGTTACCCAAAGCAACTTGGAGAAGAAAATGTGTGTTTGACATAAACATCCTGAGTACAGTCTGTCACAGAAGAAAGTCAAGTCAGGAACTCGGCCAGAGCAGGAACATGAAGGCAGGCAGTAAGTGATGTAGGGACCATGGAGGGATGCTTGTCCCCATGGCTTGCTCAGCCTGTTTTCTTATGCATCCCAAGACCTGCCTGGGAGTGGCACTGCCCACGGTAGGCTATGTCAATCTCCTGTGAAGAAAGTGTGTCTAAGGCTTGTCTAGGGATGTCTTAGTTTGGGTTTTACTGCTGTGAACAGACACCATGACCAAGGGCTTACAGTTCAGAGGTTCAGTCCGTTATCATCAAGGCTGGAGCATGGCAGCATCCAGGCAGGCATGGTGCAGGAGGAGCTGAGAGTTCTACATCTTCACCTGGAGGCAGACAGGAGAAGACTGGATCCCATGTGGCTAGAAGGGTCTCATTGTCCACCCCCACAGTGACACACTTCTCTTACAAGGCCTCATCTCCGAATAGTGCCACTTTCCGGGCCAAACATATTCAAACCACCACAATGGGCCGGTCTGACTTAGGCAGTTCCTCCACTGAGATTCTGTCTTCCCAGATGACTCCAATCTGTGTCGAGTTGACAAAAATCTAACCAGCACAATAATTAAGATAATTTGGAGCCAGGACAAAAACTTCTGGAGGGAAAAATAGGCCCTAATGAAGGAGTTGGAGGCATATGTGCAGCTCGGTTGCAGGCTTCCTCTGTCTAAGTCCCTCTTTGTTTTGGGAGATGAACACCTATTGCTGTTTCATGGTGCCTCCCTCACTGTTGTGTGTTGAACACAACTTGTCTCTTAGCTCACAAATCGTAGGAGCAAGAAGAACCACACCTGAAGCTTCTTCAAGTGTATATACACCAATACCCCCACTTAGATGCTTATGCTTTTGTTTGGGAACCTGAATCTGAAGGTGTTCAATGGCTAAGGCCTTGGGGTCTTGTATTTGTACATTAGAGATTCATGAGGGCTAGACCGTGGGTAACTGATCTTCAAACATACACCCCTCTATCCCCCACAATGAATGTCTTTCGTTGCTATTACCTGTCTGGTCCACTCCTTTAAATCTGGGTTGTCTCTGTGACTTACTTTGGATCCACAGAAGCAGTGACCAGGATGCTACATGACTTCTGAGGATAGGTCATAAAAGCCTTTTGGTTTCTACCTGGTGTCTTAGAATGCTCATTGTGGACCAGGCAATGGTAATGCACACCTTTAATCCCAGCAACACGGAGGCAGACATCAATGGATTTCTGTGAGTTTATGGCCAGCCTGGTTTATAGAGTGAGTTTCAGAAAAGCCAAGGCTACACAGAGAAAATAAAACAAAACAAACAAACAAACAAAAAAAAAAACAAAAGAATATTCATTGTGGGGTAGACCAGTTGTCATATTAGGAGTCTGATTCCTCCTAAACCAATAGTTTTCAACCTTTCTAATGCTGTGACTCTTTAATTTAGTTCCTCATGTTGTGGTGACCCCAAACGAAATTATTTTCATTGCTACTTCAGAACTGTAATTTCTCTAGGATTAGGAAAAGTATTATGGTTTGAGTACAGCCACCGTAGACGTGTGTGCTTGAATGTTTGACCCATAGAGAGTGGCACCATTAGGAGGTGAGACTTGTTGGAGGAGGTGTGTCACTGTGGAGGTGGGCTTTGAGGCCTTATATATGCTCAAGCCATACCCAGTAGGACAGTTTCCGACTGCTTCCTTCAGATCCAGATGTAGAATTCTTCGCTCCTTCTCCAGCACCATGTCTACCTGCATGGTGCCATGCTCCCTGCCATGATGACAATGGACTGAACCTCTGAAACTGCAAGCCAGCTCCAATTAAATGTTTCCCTTTATACGAGTTGCCACGGTCACAGTCTCTCTTCATAGCAATGGAAACCCTAACTAAGACTAATAGTGATGGAAACATCTGTGTTTTCCGATGGTCTAGGCAACCCTAGTGAAAGAGTTGTTTGACCCTCAAAGGGGTCAAGACCCACAGGTTGAGAGCCTCAATCCTAAACTATTATTTAGTGAGCAAGTCAACCATAAGAAAGGCCGCACGGTGAAAGCAGATACGTTTATATATATCCCATTTGCTCCACCCACCCATCTGAGGCAGGAGAAAGAGGATGAAGGTGCTGCCACCTTGGGTACCCCATGCTGTTAAGGTTGCATTTGGCTTCGGGCCCTGTTGCTGTTTGCTTGCCTGAGAAATTCCACATCACCAAGTAACCATCTCTCATGGTCAACTGGCAGAACTGTAAAAGCAAAGTAAGTTATTGTAAGCCACTAAGGTATGGCATTTATTATCCAGAAACAGAGTCAGCACAAAAAAAGTTACCTATTTTAATTTAAAAATTGCTGGGTAAGCTGTAAAAGATCTAAATTTAAGATTGCTTCTCATGTAAAGCATGTTCTGTGTGTATGCTTGTATAGGTGTGCACATGTATGCTTGAGGGGTTTGTTGGGTGCCTTTCTTGGTCAGTCTCACATTATTTTTGAGATAGGGTCTCTGGCTGAACCTTGAACTTGCTGATTTGGTTAGACTGGTAATCAGTAAATCACAGGAAGTCCTGTCTCTTCCTTGCTGGTGCAGGGATTACAGGAGCCCATGGCTGTGCTATGTCTGGATACTGGGAATGGAAGTCAGGTCTGCATACGTGTGCAGGAAGCACTTTACCCAGTGAGCCATCTACCCTTCCCTTCTCATGCAAATATTAAAAATACTGTCTTTAGAGCCATTGAGATGGCTCAGCAAGTAAAGGAGTTTGCCACCAAGCTTGGGGACTTGAGTTTGATCCTCAGAACTCACATGGTGGGAGGGAATAACTAACTCTCGGAAGTTATCCTCTGACCTACATGAATGCTGTGGTGTGCATGTGAATGTACATACACAAACCGAAAATAAATAGGTAAATAAGTAACTGTAATAAAAATGTCTTCAAATTTATTGTATTCGTTGTTTTCCTTGCTTCTGTGACAAAATCCCTGGCAACAGTGACATAAGGAAGGAGGGGTTTATTTTGGCTCATGGTTTCAGATGGGTTATAATCCATCATGGTTGGTGAGGCGCCAGGACAGGAAGGTGAGGCAGCTGGTCAGTTGGCATTCACAGTCAGGAGGCAAAGAAAAGACAGGGGCTGGGCTACAGAACTTCATTACATGCCTACACAACCCACTTTATCAAGGATCCACTTCCTGAAGCTTCCATGGCCTTCCAAGACAGTACTATTAGCTGGGGACCAGATGTTCAAACATGCAAGCTTCTGGAGGGCATCCTACATTCAAATCACACACGTCTCTATCAAAATTTAAAACTGGAACATTTCATCAAACACGTATAAAAATAAATGTTTAGGTGAGACTAACTTTAACCTGAGTTTTAAAGCTTTAGTGATACCTTAGTAAACATTTGCATATCAGTGAATCACTCGACATAGTGGCACTGGTCCATGTCTGGTTAGTTGCCAATGTAGAGCCAGTCTCACGCTTCATGCATTTGCATCCCGAGATGCATATGTGCAAATGTAGGTGGATCATAAATTATGTATCCTGGAAAATGTTCCACACCTGTGATTTGCAAATGTAGCAAACACTGTGCTAATCTGCCAGTCGCCATGGAATAAAATGTGTGCTTGTCACTGTCACGGGATAGTGCTATTATACTCACACTATTTACGAGAAAGTTCTTGACTGATAAGCACATCTGTTTTGTTTTTTTCCTCTTACCCCATTTAGTCTGTCCTACCATCTCTAATGTAGGAGTCAGCTTAATTCAAGGTTCGAATAACATGCAGACTCTGTCTCCTATTGACTCAAGGACTTAGATGTCGGTCTTGAGAGCAGATGCTTTGAGCTGGAGACCATTTGTATTGATGCTGAGTGTTGAATTCCAAAGGAGACAAGGATCCATGTGGTCTTCATGTTACAAGTGTGCTTGTGCATGTGTGTGCATGTGGGCACCTATGGGTGAGATGTGGGTCCTCCCCATTGCAGGGAGCAGAGTGGGTCCCTTTGCCCCTTGTCTCCAGCCTTCCTGTCCACATCTCTTTGCTTCTTTCCCAGAGTCTATGAGCCTCTGCTCCTGGGAAAACATATTCTTATTCTTATTTTGTTCTTTGGCTAAAACTTGCAGGCATGGGCAAACTTTTCACATTGCGACACAACACTGTCTACAAAATTCACACTTGAGAACCACACAATTGAATTCCAAAAAAAAGCACCAAATATCTCATAATGTTTTATGTAAGGTTATGATTGTGTGTTGGGCTACATCCAGAACTATCCCACGGCACATGTGGCCCATGGGCTGTGGATTGGCCATGTCTGGGGGGGGAAGCATATTTTATGTATTATTCATGGGCACTAGCTGGGACATTTTTAGCTACGAGTGACCAAAGACCAATTCAAAAAGGCTTGAATTAAAAGGGCATATATTGATTCTCAGGATTGGGAAGTCCAAGGGTGGAGAGCTAGGGCTCAAATTGGTGTTCAAGAGTGTTTGCTGAAGAGCCTTGTGATTGACAGGTAACCCCACCCATTGTAGAGTCTATGTGTGTGTGTGTGGGGGGAGGGAGTGTTTTCTCCAAAGAAGGGAGTCAGGCACTAATATCTTGGAAGAACCATTTCTGAAATGTTGCTCCTGGGTCCCTGGGCTAGATTTCTCAAGTAGGTCAAGCAGTGGACACCGTCTTCCCAAAGCTCTCTGCTACCTGAAGCTGATCCAAAGCTTCCGGCTCCTCATGGCTCCCTCTGCGCTGTGGTGACTTCAGTACAGCAGACAGGAATGGTTGAGATGCCAAGTCTAAGAAGATAGAAGGCTTTCTCAGCACAGCTTTTCACCTACTCTGGTCTGTGAAACCCTCAAAGATCCCCCAAGGACAACTCCTAAGAATTTTACCACTGTGACTGTGCAATCAATGTAGAAATGTCTACAATGAAAGCCAAACAAACCTATTCTGCCAAGCCACTGGCAGCCACCCTCCCACAGAGCTCTTCCAAGAGGTCCTCATGGATAGAGGCCCTCAGGAATGGTCTTGAAGCCTCTCCTGGGTATTCACTCCACACAGCAGTTCCTCCACAAGGGCAGAGTCCTCAGAAGTGGGTTTCATCCCCAGGTCGCTTTCCACCGCCTTCTCATGGGCCTAAGTCCCCAGTGATATACACTCCCGACACTTTATAAAGTCTGATGAAAACTCTCCTTAGGGAGGGCAGGGAGAGTGGCCGCTAAGGCACGTCTTCGAGCTGCCTGCCTGGGCTATTAGGCCTTCCTGCTTGCCAGCAGTGAGGCTGGCCTCAGCCTGTTCTCATGGAGTTTGTGGATGTGTGTGGGCTACACCGTGGGCCAAGACGCTCCTGCTGGGCTGGGCCATCTCCTGTGGGGTCTGCCTCCTGGCTCTGGCCTGAGCAATGGTCCTTCACCTTCCTGTGTCCCTCCCTCACTTCTTCCCCTTCAAATATTTTTTCTTTTCTCTTTTTCCTAAATAAGGATGATTCAAAAACCCTGCCATCCTAGAATCTAAAAAGCACAGGTTCACTCATGTGTGTGAGCATGCCTGTGTGTATGTGTCCCATCATGTTGTTTTGTGTGAGCATGCCTGTGTTCGTGTGGCAGGGGTATACAGAAACCTTAGGTTTCATTCATTAGGCACCATTTGCCTTTTTGTTTTTGGTTTTGTTTTTGTTTTTTTTTTGAGACGGGTTTCCCATTGACCTGGAACAGGCCAAGTAGGTTAGGCCAGCGGGAGAGCACGCCGTGTCCCAGGGATCTTCCCGTCCCTACCTCCATACCCCACTAAGCCCCGCTTCTGTATTGGAGTCCAGTCTTTGGGCAAGCACTTCACCCACTGAGCTCCTCAACCACGATCTGAAAGATGTTCATTGAGCTGCAACTCTGCTCCAGCATGAAGGCAGCATTAGAGGGAGTTAGAAGTTATTTCTTAACTCCCCCAGACCCTGAGTGCCCTATAAAGGGCAGGGCACCCTACACCATCATCAAGTAGACAGTACCATGTGTTCCCTTCCTTCCTGCTCAGCCCTGCCCTGGTACATGGAAGACTCAAAGAAGAGCCAACCCAGGCAGAGCCAGGAACACAGTTCATAGCTTCTCTGTCCTTTCTTCTTCTTGTCCACTATGCTGATCCACACCTCCTCCCCTGGGAGCATCCGTAGGGCCTGGCCATGAGGAGAAAGGGATGAGCCTAGAACTGTTAGGTCAAAATCTACATACATTAGGGAGGCATCTCCCAGCCCCACCTAAGGCCAGGATCATGTGTGCATTTATTCATTCACAGGCACAGAGCAGGGGGGTGGGCCCACCATAATCTCTCTCTCTTATTACAAAGCCAGAATCTTTTCCATCTGTGTTTAAGCTACAGCCTATGAAATAGTGTCTCTAAAAATAAGACTGGAAGTGAAGATGTGGAGCACAGTAAATTATGGCTGCGCTGTGTTCCCTCCTGAAGGCTGTCTTGGCTAAAGAACCTTTCACAACCTCATCTCGGACTGTGCTTTCTATCTTCCCAGAAAGCATTGTTTGTTCATGGGAAGAAAGAACCTCAATGGCAGAGCTTTAGTCAATAGAGCCATGGTGCTTGGCTGTTGGTACCTGCCTGGCATCTTAATTTTCCTTCAAAAGCAGTTATTCAGCTACAAAATGAAAGCCCCAAAGAGGATGTTGCCCAGGGGAAGGTTATGGGCCAGTTTCCATCATGGCTACCGTCTCCTTCCCCACTCCATCCCACTGTGTCAGAATCATGACTCCAGACTGTACAACCATCTCCCAGCACTGCCTAAGTACCATTTTCTAGGCACTGAATGCGTGTTTTGGCGAAAGGGATGCCTAAAAGAGGGATGCCTCAGATTTGAGAGTTCGAAGCTGCAAAGGATCTAAAGGGATACTTCTGCACACAAACAACCCAGGGCAAGAAGTAAAGTTAAGAGTAAGACACTCAAGCATTCTGGGGGGGGGGGGGGGGGGGAGGAGAGAGAGGGACTCTAGGAGGAGGCCGTTTTCAAGGTGTCTGGATAGACAGGTTGGATGTGGACCTGCAGAAGGAAAAAGTCCACTCAAAATGGAACGTCTGACATTGGGATCCAGATGGGGATTGAATTCAGATGGACTGGACCACTGAGGTCCATGGTGGACAGAGAGGGAAGCCATGTTGAAGGAAGAGTGGGATGAAGGAACACAATGGACAGAAGAAGAAGGTACTCAGTCTGAACAATTTCGATCCTTTATGTGGCAGAGCAGAGTGACCCTGCTGGTGCTGGAGCCAGACTTTGTTGTAAGATATCTCGAGGTGTATGGGTGTTCTCTTTTGTCTTTATACTCTTTTAGCTAACAGAATCCCAAAATAGGGTGGGAGGAGGGACAGAAAAATCCCAAATTCTTCTTTCTCCTTTTAGCTGATTCAAAAACTTGACAAAAAGTTTGAGTGCTAGCTACTGGCACAGAGTCTTGCTCTTTCATACTTTGTCCATCAGGGAGGGAGATGGTCTCAAACGAAGGCCACAATTCACCTCAGTGCAAATAAGGGCATCAGAGCCTTTTCAGAGTGCATTTGCTTGGGAAACTGGTCAAGTGTGAGGGGACCAGGCTTGGAACAGAAAAGACAGCAGCGGGAATGGCCTGGTTGGTCAAATCCACACAGCCTGCCTTACCCTTCTTTGTAGCCTCGAATAGATATGGTCTGAAGTGTTGGTCTCAGAGGAAAGAAAGGAGGTTCAGGGCCAATGCAAGGACATTCTCGAGAGCCAATGGGAGGAAGCCCAGGCACACTGCATCTTGGGATGGAATGAGGCTGGTGCCATCCTTTGTAGGCCTCGTCTGTGGTGCTGAGGGGGGATACTGGCGTCATCCCACTTTCCCAGAAATTCTGATGGGAACCAGTGGGGTTGTATTGAGAAGGATTTCCAAGCTCCTTTCAGCCCCTTCACTTGGCTTTATCCAGCAGGCCAGCCCCCAGCGCAACAGCCTAGCCTATTCTCTCCCTTCTGGGCTGTTAATTCAAGCTTTCTGTGGAGGCAGGAAAATGCAGCAGTTGTTCCGTTGAGGCTGGGCACTGACCCTCTTTCTCTGGCAGACACTAAGGATTTAGAACTTGGATCTCTCCCTCCACCCCACAGAGCACCGGGTGTGGGTCCAAGAAGTAAGGAACTATGGGAGAAAGGGGGCTTGTGACCCTTGGCCACCTCCAGCCTAGTCCTTATTCTCTAAGGATGGGCAAAAAAGGCTCTTCCAAGCCCTACTGGCAGCCAGACCCCGTTTGTGGTAGGCAGTGTTTATGTGAACACACAAATGTTTATGTGAGATTGCCAACTGGTTATTTATGAGTCTCTCAGCCTTTCCCCAATAAAAGCTGTTCCCTCAATGTTCTGACAGGCCCTGCATCTGTAACTAATGTGTCACTTGCTCGGCTAATGCAGTTCACTTGTGTTTATTTTTGCACAAAAGCAATTTATCCAGCGGCTCTGGAAAAAAACAGGCCTGTCAGGAACCTTCTTGGGAGCCGAGTGGTTTTCCTCAAAAGAAGGCCCAAATGGCTTACAGTGCAAGGCAGGCCATTGGGGCATGTGCCCAAAGTGCCCAGCATGTGAGAGAGCACGCTAGGGTGGGCAGCGGTGTGAGGAGGGCTGAGCCCTCACTGTTAGCTCTGGCTGTGAGGGCGTGTGTCTTTCTGCAACTTCGTGTGGGACTGGGTAGGTTTGTGTTTGCCTTAATAGAAAAGTTCTGCCCAGAGTGTTGGATGAGTTTAAAATGGTGTTGGGGGTGGGGTTAGCTGTAGCTTCGCTATTCCTCTGGTCACCATAAATCAAAGTTGAGAAAGTAGGCTGTTGGCAGTTAAGGGTCTGGAAGACGTAGCTTAGGGGAGGGAGAGGAGGGTGAGAGCAAGGGTTAAAAGGGAGGATGCTTGGCTTTAGGGTAAAAAGAGCATTAGTTCTTGTCGGTCCAGGACCATAACTATAAAAATGTGAAGGCAGATGGCCTTCACAGGTCTCCTTTCTGTGTAGGTTAATCTGACGATGCCCACTGTTTTCTTTTGCTCTTGGCAATCTGCCTTCTGGAGGGAAAGGGGGCTCTGAGGACTTGTTGGGGGCAGTGGGAAAGAAGGCATCTCCAGCTATAGAACCAAATTTCAGGGGGAAAGGAAATGAACGGACGAGGGAGGGGTCAGGAGTCAATTGAGTGTCTGAGTCAGCAAGACTCAAAGAAGCCATGTTGGGCTGTACAAGAGCCTGGGGGTCTCCATGGTCCTTACTGCTAACAAGCCAGTCAATGAACCAAATGGTGCTCGACAGGAGAGGAAGTGACTCTGGGTAGAGTCGTCCCGCTGCTGGGGAAGACCCCAGGTACACAATGCGCAGAGGCCCATCCGATGGTAGATTCTTTCTTGTCATTTCAAAATGGCCTAGTAGTTTTGAGTTAGGATAGTGACATCAAAGCCTGAGGGAGCTGGTGCTCACTTGCTGAGACATGACACCTTCTTCGAGTCTTTCTCACACCAAATCATGACTGTTCTGACCCAATTGGCAGGAAGATGGTTTGAATTATCTCCATCTTGGGTTGTCCTCCAAGGAGATTTAATTAAGCTGTGATGGCAGACGAACATTAAGTCAACAGACACTTGTGCTAACAGAGACATAGATTACGGTAAGGGGAGGGAGCCTCTGTTTTGAAGTCGTTGAGGCCTGGCCTAGGCCTTGGCTATTCTCCCCTCTACTATGTACAGGGATGGAGGAATCTTTGAGTTTGAGGTAGGGAACAGGGCTGAAGGGCAATCTTGTGCTCCAGGAATCAGCCCACTTTAGAATCTAAAAAGTCGGCGCCTCATGTTGAGGCCCAGACTCTACCCTCCAGCCCTCCCAAGGTTCATCTCTGACCTCCCTTGCATGTCTTACCCAGGGCTGCTCGCTCACAGTCTGGCTAAGGCCTCTCCTTGCCTTCTGCACTAAGTCGGAGCTGTAAGTCTGCTTCTCCAACCAAGCCTGCCTTCCTCAAGGCTGCTCATATCTCCCCACTTGAATGCTGCTCCCTGGGGAGAGAGTGGGCCGGCAGAATTTACAGACCACACTTTCCATGCGCAAAATCATTCTCAGGCCCTAAAATGAGAATTCACAAATTCCAAAGCCCCCGGGGGCCTGGAGAGTCATGTGTCAAAAGGAGAGCCAGGGCAGATGGTAGGAGATAACTCTCCCTCAGTTGGTAGGCAAGTTGGGGAGGGGCGTGGTTGGGACCGAGGCTTCTTCCTTGGAGGGTGAGGGAGTGGGGAAGCTATTCTTCTCATTTCAAATCTGGATTTTTACGTGATCTCTCCTAGTATTACATGTTGGCAACAGGATTCATGTCAAACATGCTGCAGGCCAAACAAAACAGTCTCAGACTGGTTGGGGCTGGGCTATCGCTGTGCTATTGTGAAACGGGGCATGTGAAATGTGCACTCGGTCCCGCACTCACTCCCGGGTGGGAGTCTTGACAGTGAGCACCTTGCGCTGAAAGCTGAAAACAGCCCATTTCCCCCACCCCCACCCCCCCGACCGTCAGCTGGCACCCCAAACTGTTCTGTTCTTTGGACCCTGTTATTTCTCTTAGTGTGTGCTGTGGAGCTCCATCTAGACCAGCCTCTGGGGATCCTGGGGCTGAAGGGCAGACAGTAGGCAGCTAGCCAGGGAGCCTTGCCTCTCATTGATGTTGGGAGAAGCAGTTCTCAGTGATGCTAATACTGTGGCAGTTCTTCGTGTTGCGGTGATCCCCAACCATAATATTATTTTCGTTGCTACTTCATAACTGTAATTTTGCTACTGTTATGAATCAGAATGTCAATATCTGACATGAGACATCCCCCCCCCCCCCAAGGGATCTTGACCCACAGGCTGAGAACTGCTGGCTGGGCGTGAACTGACAGTGGAGTTCGGAGAGAGTACCCTGTCAGGAGCAGATTCCAGGGTTATGGTTTGTGTAACAGAGCGGGCCTCATGCTTCTCAGGGTGTGTGGGGACATTCCAGAAGTCACCACCTGTTAAGAGACTATCTTCAGATTTTTAGATTTCACCCCTTTCTGGGTGAAGAAGGAAAGCACACATTTTGGCTTGAGATTTGGCACTGTGAATGTGACCCCAGCTTATCTTTAGTCCAGGAAGAGTGGACATAGCTCCAGAGGCCTGCCTTCGACACCAGTAGGTATTTGGAAGCTGAGACTGGCTTTCCAAGGACAGCCTGGCAGTGGATACTATGCTCAGGGTGAACCTTCAACTTGATCTCGGGTCTCTGTAGTTTCTGGGATTCTCCTGGCTCTGCAGCTTATTAATGTGACCTCTGGAAGTAATGGCATTCCGTGTTTTGTTCCTGCTGTGTGTAGCTGGGTCTGACTGGATGGTCTTTGGCCTGCACCCAGTCTCCGAGTTCTCTGCCGATGACTCTAGCCTTCTGTCACTCCAGCTCCGTGATTCAATCTGATTAAGACGGAACACTGTCACTCCAGCACTGAGTCCCCAGCATCTTACAAGGCATACCGTACTTCGGAGCTACTTATCGTGTTTGTCGAATGAATAATAAGATGCAACTCTGGCTTCCAGAAGCTAGCCTCGTTTGTAGATAAGAACCAGACAACCTGGGTGCCAGAGGGTGAGAGGCAACTCTATCAAATCAGGTTGGAAGTTTTGCTGGGAGGCTGGAGGTCGGTGGGATCTAGGGCCAGACTCAGTTCCTAGAGGACGTGCTGAAGAACCAGGAGGAGGTCACACTTTGGGCCATTTGGGGCAACTGGAGTGCACAGCTACAGCTGTGGCCCAGGTCTGCAAAATAGACTAACACAGCCATGCAGGGGCATGGTCTTCCTGGAGTGGTGTGCAGGTCGGGTCCTAGGGCCTGTGGGAGTTGAGCAGTCTGAAAGAATAGGCCTATAAGGAGACTGCAGAGCTCTGAGGGCTTGGGCAGGAACCCCCAGTCTGTTTACTCTCTAGCTTTGAGCACAGGGAAGGCCTCCTGCTAGCCCCTTATATGAAAGCTCACCCTGAGGCTTGCAGATCTTCCCCCACCCCTTGGTGCAGTGGGAAAAAGTGAAGCTCTGAGGCTCGGCCGAATGTTCACTCGCCCACGGTGTTGTCCCTAATGTCATGGAGCCACCTGGGATGCTGTTCAGGGGCTTTGGATCTGGGACTATGAGATGTGAAACTGCAGAAATAATCTTCTGCCTCCTCTTTCTCTCCCCCTCCCTTCCCTTCTTTAAAGCATGGTCTTGCTATGTAGCCCAGGCTGGTCTTGAATCTGCAATGAACCTCCTGCAGGATCGCAGGCATGTGCTGCCATGTCAATCTCCGAGGCTGGAAACTACTTCATCTCTTTGCCTTCAGACCTCCTTCTAAGATACTGTTCTTATACAATGCAGACCAGAACAAGGGTAGATATAAAAACAACAACAATAAAACAACACAAACACACATACACACACACAGACACACAATGATACAATGAACACCTATGGAGCTATGAAACAGATTCAAAATAGAATTATGAATGCAACCGCAGCCCTATGTGCAGCTCCCCAGTGCACATCTCTTCTGCTCTGCCTCTGCCAGAGTAACCTCTAGCCTACAGTTGGGGCTTCTCTTTGTCTTTTTCGAAAGCTACACACTAGTTTTGGCTGTTGTTATTTTGAGGAAGATCTCTTGTAGCTCAGGCTGACCTCAGATTTGTTATATAGCCAGGGCTAGCCTTACACTACCGTGTCTCCCACTTTCAGCTGGGACTATAGGCACAGCATACAGCTGTTACTTGGCTTATGTGATAGCTAAAAATTATTAGGATATATTAATTATGCCTAATTATGGGCTTCATTATGACATTGCCTACATATAAAATGCATTTTGATCATCCCCATTACCATCTCTGGTCTCCCTCCTCATGTGTAAGTTTTTAAAATTTATTTATTTGTATATGTATGAGTGTTCTGTGTGCATGACAGAAGAGGGCCTTGGATCCCATTACAGATGGTTGTGAGCCACTGTGTTGTTGGTTGGAATTGAACTCAGGACCTCTGGAAGAGCGGCCAGTGCTCTTAACGCCCCAGCCAACTCTCCAGCCCCATGTGTAAGTTTTAAAAGAGTATTTCCAGGGTTGCTTAGCATTCTTTGGAATCTCGAATAAGTTGTGACATTGTAGTGTGTATATGTTCTGCAATTAGCTTGTCCTTCCTGCATGTGAGTAAAACTCATGCCTGTTGACATGTGTGACTCTGGATCATTCGTTTTCAGTGCTGCAGAGAACCTGATTGCATGAAGATAGCATTTTTCCAAGGGGCCCTTGCAGCCCCTGGGACTGGAGTAGATGGCTCACCCCAGTGGCTCTGATCACTGGGCGTAGCCACCTCTGTGGTGACACTCCCACCTTCTTCTCCCCACCCCTGTGGGATGGCAGGGCTGGGCTCGTTCCTTTGCCTCGCTGAACCATTGCTTCACCGAGCAGGAATTCAAGTGAATTTTAGGCAACCCTTGTGTTTCCCATAAATCAGTGTCGAAAGTGAAATCCTAGCACGAGGGGCTGCAATTGTAACCAGCTGAGCTCAGCGGGGCGGACTAATTTGAGCCTGCCTTGAGTGGGCATGGGTTTTTGACAAAAAAGGCTCTGCCAAGCCCTTCTTTAGCACCTAAAGACATGCTGGGCTCAGTGCCATCCCATGAGCTGGCCCAGGCTTAAGGGGCCCACCTTCTCTCTGCCCTGACCTCTCTTGCCTTGCCCTGTGGCCTCCTAGGTGCTGCAAGGTGACCTTTGGACCAGGAACAAGCTGTGCTGGGGGGTTTACATCTTTGATCCTCTGAAGGAGAAAGAGGGAGAGCCCCACAGCAGCTTGACCCTGGTACTCAGAGCTCTGGGTGCTGCTTGGTAGCCTTCCAGGACTGGTCACTCCTGCCTTTGGGTCACTAATGCCACCAACGCTGTGGCTTAGAATATAGAAATGTATTTTCTCACAAGCGTGGAAGCTGGAAGCCCAAGATCAAACTGTCAGGGTCAGGGGCTTCTCTAGCCTCCCTACTTGGCTGGCCATCTCTTTCCTCATTGGCCCCCTTTACACTGAGCCCCTGGCCTCCATGTGCTCCCCTCTTCTCTCCTTTTAAGGATACTAGTCACACGGGGTTAGGGCCCACCCAAGCAATCCCATCTTAATGTACCTCCTCCGTGCTCATGTCTCCAAATATGGTTGTATTTATAGGCGCTGGGGGCTTGGGCCTCCACATGAGCGTTTGAGAGTATCCAGTTCAGCCCATGACAGGGGTTATGGGGGTCATATACAGGGTGGCCATGGGACTGTACAACAGTGTCACAGCTAAGAGGAATTATTTACATCACGGCACTTTGTGTGTTTCTCTCTCTCTCACTGAGTGTGTGTGTGTGTGTGTGTGTGTGTGTGTGTGTGTGTGCCTGTCTGTGTACTTATTATTGGGTATCTTTCTTAATCAGTCTCCACCTTATTTTTTGAGACAAGATTTCTTAGCAAATCCAGAGTGCCCTGATTGACTGATCTGGCTGACCAACAAACCCCAGGGAGCTCCTGTCTCTACTGCACAACCCCGAGGTTACAGGTGCTGATGTGGATCCCTACACTTGCATAGCAAGCAGTTTATCGACTGAGCCCCTCCCCCAGCCTTCCCACCGTGGACACTTTCTTCCTTTGAAATCTTTATGGTTTTACCCAGTAGTGTGCAATTTGTGTATTTCTTGTGGCTGATTTCCTGTAGGCGGCAGTAACGCACCCTGTTGGTACCGCCTGCTCATCCCTGGCAAAGGAACTATGGCAGCTTGAAAGAGAACTGTCTTTTCCTACATAGAAGTCATGCTTTGGGGCCCACAGAGGCTTAAATGACTGTCCAAGGCTCTGGGCTGGCTGGAAGTGGACCATGTGCCTATGGGTAGTCACAGGGACTGACTCTAAGCAGGGTCACATGTTTATCTTAGTTTCAGGGACTAAGTTTCATGAAGGGGGTTAGGTGACTGCAGTAGAGATGTAGGTTGGTCATGAAAGTACAAGTTTGTCATGGGCACTTCCCTTCACTACTGTGATGGGGTGTGTGTTTGCGCGTGCACGCGTGTGTGTGTGTGTGGTGTGTGTGTGTCTGTCTGTCTGTCTGTCTATGTCTGTGTATTGTTTCTATGCATGCACGTATGCTTACACATACGCGTGGGAATGGCTTTGTGCATTTACATGAGTATCTTGTGTGCACACAGTTGCATCTGTGTTTCTGTGTGATTGTGCATGTGTCTGCGTGTTCGTGTCACCATATGTTCATGCATGTGTGTGTAAGTGTGTTAGCCATGTGACAGAAGGGACGTGAGGCAGGAGGCAGCAGAGGGCAGAGGCTCTGGCCTTGACCCAGGCCAAATGACCACAGATGTGACCTTTCACCCTTCCCTGTGACTATTGAGGTCACTGCCCTGGGAGACTGAAGAACTTTCTTTTGGAACCATGTGGGCTAACAGCCTGGGGAGGCAGAAAAGTGGCTCCAAAGGCAAACCGGATGATCTTCATCCTGGGGAGCCTGGAGCCAGCGGGGCCTTGTTTAATTCCGCAGGAATGTGTAAGGTTCCCGCCCAGCTGAGCAGGCCCCAGCCTGACTTAGAGGCCTTAGACTTAGAGCCACCCAGCCAGAGGCTGATGCCTTCAACAGGGGGCTAGGGTCACACCCTTCCGGAGAGAGACAACACATCAACCCCGGGGGGGGGGCTGGGGTGGACTAAGTGGGTGACAGTGTCTGTGCCAGGGTGCCCAGCCCTGAGCTATATGAAAGGGGAGATGGGTGACCTGGCCCCAACCTCAGCTCTGAGGTTAGCTGGGGTACTAGCAGGCTACTGCCCAGTAGAAGACGTGTGTGTGTGTGTGTGTGTGTGTGTGTGTGTGTGTGTGTGTAGGGAAGACACACTCAGGTAGTACAGAGTAGGTAAAGAGGGCAGTGCCTATCTGTGGGCATCGAGAAGGCTCCTTGGGGCAGCCTTAGTGGGTTTAGTTGGGCATGGTGGGAGTGACAGGGCTTGGAGGTTGTACAGAAAGTCTTTGCAAACTGTGCATAGGTGGGAGAGACCAAGTCTAGAGAGAATGCATGTGTACATTGTCTTTAGGGGGTGCAAGGGAGGAACAAGAGGAATGTGAGCCAAGAAAATCAGCTCTAGTTTGCTGGTTAGGGTTCATTTGTAGGCAATGGGGAGCTACTGAAAACCCTCAGCAGGGGCTAACCTGATACAAAGTGTGTGTGTGTGTGTGTGTGTGTGTGTGTGGTGTGGGGTGTGGGGGTGTGGGGGTGTGGGGGTGTGGAGGGGGGTTGTCCCCTGAAGACAGATGGGCTTTGTGACAGGCCACAGTGCGAGTGAGGCAGGATTGGTGTTCAAAGTGAAGGTGTCTGGACTGTGCGTGGGGTCGTGGCTTGGGGAGTAATGTGAACCATGTTACCTTTTGTCTTTGTTTGTTTGTTTCGGATCTTGGTTCTGTGTTTGGAACCCCCTGACCTGTGAATCCTGTGTCAGTCTGATATCCTTCCTCTCTCACAGCCCAATCCACCAGCAGTACCTGAGAGAAAGAGACCAGGCCCCGAGGCAGCCCAGACTTCAGCCTGTCTTCCCAGCCCTGCCAGGGTGTCTGGTCTCTGCAGTGAGTCTGAATATTTCACCTAATGGTACTGAAGTCCAGGATCTGTTACTAGCAGTGGGTGTCAGTCCACTGGGGAGAGGCAGAGAGGAAGGGAGCCCTTGACTGCAGGTATGTGGGTGTCCTTGTGGACTCGCACACAGCCACCAAGGTTATTCCATTTAGTTAGGGGTTGAAAAGATTTCTAAGTTTGTGTGTGTGTACAGTGTGCTTTAGGGGTGCACCTACCCTGGGTAGGACAGCTTTCAGTCTGCCACACACTGGAGAAACCCATGTTTGTTGAGTGACTATGTGTAAATATAGCCACGGCTCAGGTTTCCAGAACAAACAGAATTTCTGATTGACAATAAAATCCACTGAAACCTACCAGAGAACTGAATCAAGTGAAGTCAGCCTGCCTGGGCCTCTTGAGCAAATGACTATTGGCTGGAACTATCCCCAATCCCTTCCACACACATGCATGTACATGTACATATATACACATACACATATGTATACGCCTGCATATACACACACACATGCACATGTGTCCACATATATATACACACATGCATATGTGTCCACATACATATTTAGACACATTTATAAGCTTGCACATACACACACACATGCACATGTGTTCACACACATATACACATATGCATATGTGTCTACATACATACACACACATGCATGTGTCCACATACATACACACACATGTACATGCCTGCACATACATGCATATGTGTCCACATACATGTATACATACATGTTTAATGCCTGCACATACATATACACACATGCATATGTGTCCACATACATATATACACATGCATATGCCTACACATACATGCATAGAGTGTTTCTCCATCAGAATGGGGCCATGATTGCACAGTGTCCCTTTTCAGGAACCACTGGCATCTGCAGGCTCAACTACAGCCTTTCTCAACCATTCTAAGTTCAATACTTCTGGTAGCATTAGAAAAGGCAGCAAGAGCCTTCCATGGAGATGATATTGGCCTGGAACCACCCTCTGAGGCTCCCGGGACAGGGAGACAGAAAGAGATATCTGTCTCCCCTGGTCTGAATGAGCAGCCCCATGTTTCCTTCCTGGCTTGACTCTAGGCAAATGTGATCCTCCCTGGTAGGGATAGGGTCCTGACAAGATCCCTAGAAGCTGGGCAAGTGGGATCCCGAAGCTAAAATACATAGGATGCCCAGTCCTACACTCAAAAGTTCTAGTTAGTCACAAGGGCCACGTTGTGGCGTCCCTTGGCCAGAGGCCTACAGAATAATGGCCTGCTTTGTTTCCAGGGCTCAAGGGCCAGGTGTCCTTCCTTGAGGTGTCCTGTTTGCCTGAGGAGGTAATAGAGGTGTCATTGGTGTCTGACATGACCTTGAGTGGGTAGACGGGCTGACCTGTCTGAACAGGTCCAAAAGCTGCAAGGAGGAAAAATCCACCAAGGTGTCGTCAGCTCCTGACTCCTCAAGCTCCTCAGCCCTTCACTCAGTCCCCTTGTCCATTCGTTACATGTTTGCCTCTGTCTCTGGACCTGGGTTCATTCTGGTGACGATGCTAAGCTGTACTCAACTATGCCTAAGGCACAGAAGTCAGTCACTCAGAGCTTTTCTTTATTTAAAGTTTTGGCATCTCATTCACCTTGCATATTTGGAGTTAATCTTGAATTTTAAAAATATTGCTTTAAATGTTTGAATCAACTGTTGAGGTTTGAGGTGCTCCATTAAGCTTTGCTCTTGAGACAGGGACCTTGCTGGCTCCCCCACCATAGGTCCAAGTCCATGACAAAGGTAAGGACACACAGAGAAAGGAACTCTTTCCTTTGGCCCTGGTGTGCCCATGAGCAGAGATGTGTAGAAATGGAAGTAGACAAGTCCCCAGAGGAAAGTGAGAAATTTTAGTTTCTGAAAGGAGGGTCCGAAAGGAAATTAAGAAACCTGAGGAGCAAAGCCCTTGCCTCCACCGTCAACGATGTGCACAGAGCACGCTGCATGCAGGCTGTCACTCCCATACTTGCCCACGTGTGGTCCCAGCCTTCTACCTTCTCTTTGTTTTGTTTCCCTGATCACAAACCCATATATATATTTATACCTATATTATTTATATTAGCTGTAGGAAACAGGCAGAAATGTGCAGATCCTGAAGGAAGGAACAAAGCCATGGCATCAGCCTGGCGTTTGGACTTAAACGCTGTTGTTCACTATAAATGATCTACAGCACCCGTGACCAGGTAAGCCAGTACCCTTCACTTCTAACAATGCCTTCCAAGCCTCTGACTGCCACCATGACAAAGTCTCATGTCGCCCAGGGTGCTCACTATGCCCAGTTTATTGCTGGTGACTGAGCCAGGGCTTACTGGATGCTAGAAAACACTCTGTTAATGGAGTTATCGTCTCGGTTCCCTTCTTGGTGCTGGCTTGCGTGCACAGGAGCAAGCACACTCTCAAGCTTACGATAGGGTCTCTTGTAGCCGAGGCTAACCTTGAACTTGTTATGTCGTCAAGAGTGACTTTGAACTCCTGATCCTCCTGCTTCTGCCTCACAGTTCTGGGATAACACATAGGCTCCATCATTCCTGGTTTATTGGGGATTCCTACCTAGTCACTGATTCCTCCTTCCCATGGCTGAGGGCTTCATCTCAGAGACATCCCTGTAGTGAGAATTTTGTTTTTTAAAAGCCCAGTTATAAGAATATGTTTTTAATTTTAATTCCAGGTGCGGGATACAGGGCTGCTTCAGACTGTCCACAGCAACTGACTGTGATTTGTCTCATGCTCTGGCAGGGGCATGATTCTACCAGCTGAAAGATAGCTTAAGTTTGGAATTCTGGAGACTCTTGAGAGGTTATAAAAATGCCAGAGTCTGGAGAGCCTGCTGCTGCTGCTGCCGCCGCTGCTGCCCTTGCTGCTGCTTTTGCTATTTGCTGTTTTGCTGGTTGCTGGTTGGACACATCCTGATTAGGAAGACTGGACTTGCCCCTAGGAACTCAACTCCTCTAATCAGGAGGAAGGAGTCTAAAGAGATCTCTACCCCTTTCCCCTCTAAGCGTCTTTCTTTTTCCAGTGTTGGGGGTGGAAGGGATTGGGAGGAGACGAGAACCCAAGAAAATGGCCAAAAGTACAATTACACATCCCCCATGGAGATCCAGGTCTCCTGAGCATCCTGCTGAGGTATCTAGTCACTCTTACCAGTATCAGAATCTGCAGCCTCCGGAGCTGAGCCTTTCACAGGAGCTCATCCCTTCTGTGTAGTGGGCACCATGTCTAGACCCTGCCTGCCTGGAGTCTCACTGGTGAGCTGGCTCTGAGGTTTACCAGGCTCCCTAGGGGCCACTGCTACATGGCATTGGGGATAGGAGGTAAAGGCAGTGAACAGATTTCAACTCGTGCCTCCTGGAAACCACATCAAATGGTGCAGCTAGGAATTAATAAATAAATTTGGGAGACAAGTCAATTACCCTCCCCATGTGCCCCTGTCCCCAGGGGCAAACAGTGGCAAGTGGTTCCCAGCCTCAGCACGCCTTCCCCGGGGCAGGACAACCACTGCAGCTGGCTTCTGTCAGATTAGCTGGGCAAGATGTGACAGGCCTCTGTCCTCTGGGGAAATCACTGCTTTCCTGGGAGGTGGTGAGGACATTCCCAGGTTGCTCTGTTCCTGCCCTTTCCCCGCCTTACCACTTTATCATTGAAAAAAATCAGACAGTTTTCTTGTTGCTTTTGAAAACACATATTCACTCTGCAAATGCTGAGCAAAGCCTGCTAGCTGTGCAGTAGAGGCTTTGCCAGGTTGGGGAATCTTGGAGAGCTCTGCCTGTGGAGAGTTTACGGTTGTGTGTGTGGGCAAGATGTGTGTATCAGGCAGTGTAGTTGCATACAGAGAATTTTGGGGGTTAAAAACGGGGGAGTACCCAGTTTAGCCTAAAAGGCTCCTCAGAGAGGCCTCTGAGAAGGTGACCCAGGACAAGCTGTTACTTTGATGGTGGCAAGTGCTGTGAGGTTTACAAAGTAGCAGAGCCAAGGAATGGAGGTGAAGTGAGAGGGCTTTGAAGTGATTCCGCTGGCTGGATCCAGATGTGGAGGGGACAGACTTAGGCTGGGGTGACAAGGGAGGGGAGCTACAGATACCTGATGGCAGGATTTCGGGGTTTCATCAGAGGCACACACAGAGAGACAAAGAGAGACAGAGAGAGACAGTGAGACAGACAGAGAGATAAAGAGCCAGAGAGAGACAGGGACAGAGAGACACAAAGGCACAGAGAGAGAGAGACACAGAGAGACAGAAAGAGACAGGGACAGAGAGACAGAGAGACATACAGAAAGATAAAGAGACAGAGAGAAACAGGGACAGAGAGACACAGAGAGACAAAGAGGCACAGAGATAGACAGAGAGAGACAGAAACAGAGATAGAGAGACAGTAACAGAGATAGAGAGACAGTAACAGAGATAGAGAGACGGAGACAGAGATAGAGAGAAGGGAGATAAAGAGACAGAAAGATACAGGGACAGAGAGACAGAGAGACACACAGAGAGATAAAGAGACAGAAACAGGGACAGAGCGACACAGAGAGTTACAGAGAGACAGAGACAGAGAGACACAGAGACACAGAGAGACATGGGATTTAGGTTCCTTTTAGCTTTGTATGCACTATGCAGGGGTGTTATTTCTACATAAACCACCTCCATGTAGCCCGTCAGAATCAGAGAATAGCAATCTTCTCTCTGTTCAGCACTAGGGAAAATGACTTTTCCAATATTTGCTGCCTCTGAATTTTCTCAGCTTGCAATTAGACAAGTCCTTTAGATTGATGATTTCTCTAGTTTACTGTGCATGAAGGTCACTTGGGACATTCAATTAAGTGTGGATGTTTGGTGTCTGTCATGGAGACTCAGGTTCTATGGGGCTCAGCAAATGTGCATTTTAAACAAGCTCCATGGGTCAGAGAGAAAGTTTTGAAAAACATTCCTAGAAGCTGATCATTGTTTTCCTGGAGAACTCGCTTGGATTGAGGCTGCCACCAGATGGCAGTACTGCTTCGTGACGCTTTAATTACACATCAGGTTGAGGCGGTAACTGGCCCAGAGACACAGTTCCCGGTTTGCTGTTTTGTGGGCATGTGTAGGAATGAAGCTGGGTTGGTGAGGAAGGCTCAGCTCCTTGTGGGGTGGGGTGAGGTGCCGAGGCTGGAAGATTGAAAGTTCAAGACCTGCTTGGGCTACAGAGTGAGTTCAAGGCCATCCTGAGTGACTTGTTGACCCCCCTAGCACATACTGCTAGGGAGTGCAGTTCAGTGGCACAGCACAAGCTTAGCACCTACAACGCCTCAGGCTCCCATCCCCAGAACAAAAAGATAATGAAGATGAAGTAAAATAAGTTAGGCACCAAATCTTAAATTTCAAAAAACGCTTAAATTTCATTTTCAGCCAGCAGAGCTGGGCTTTCAATACACAGATCTCTTGTCATGCATGTATTTTGATCACCTGAAATACAGATAAGATAGTCCTGGTAAAGAAGTGCCCGAGGTTCAATAAACACACAGCCTGAGTTATTATTGGTATTATTATTATTTGGAACGTCCCCTGTCTTTAACATGGGGTAGAGTCTCTCTCTTTCTCTCTTTCTTTTTTTTTTTCTTTCTCGAGTCAGGGTTTCTCTGTGTAGCTCTGGCTGTCCTGGAACTCCCTCTGTAGACCAGGCTGGCCTTGAACTCAGAAATCCGCCTGCCTCTGCCTCCTGAGTGCTGGGATTAAAGGCGTGCGCCACCACTGCCCAGCTGGGGTAGAGTCTCTTTTTTCATGCTCATCATTAAATGGCTGAGGCAGAGATGGGAAGTCTCCCCCTGGGGTCTTTTTACAGTCTATCGACAGGGCCACCTCAGCTTTCAAACGCAGCTCTTGGTATATACTCGATTGACATGGTGGTCCTAGTGGCCTGGTCTAAATTGAAAACTGACTGGACAGGGTCCAAAAGTGGAGAATCGGCCATTAAATAGCGATCTGAATTAGTGATTCCTAACGCCAGCCTAGGTTAGGCTGTTACGCAATGGTGTCCTGTCTGCTGGATTTCCCTAGTGCCATCTCTGAGAAACACCTCAAGCCCCTTTCTGGTGCACCTCCTTTGGGAAGGGGGTTCCGCTCTGAAAACAATCAGCATGTATAAATTCTATGGTCTCTTTCTTATCCCTGGTCAGTGGTTTTGGCTGATTCTGTTGGTACCCGGAGAGATGGGGACTCTCAACTGCATCACGCCTTCTCTGTGCCTGTTTTCCCTTTCCCTCCCTTTCTCTCCTTTCTCGTTCTGTCTTCTTTCTCTTTCTTGTTTCCAGCCAGGTCTTGATGCACTATGGGGGTCCAGGCTTGCTTGCCTCAAACTTAGGCTCCCCCTATTTCAGACTCCCAGATTCTGGGATTACTGGAGAGTGCACCACACCTCCCTACAGTGGCTTTTGAAAATAGGAAAAACCAAGGCAAGAACAATATAAAATCTGTTATTAACATTGTTCACCACCATTTCATGTAGAAATTATAGCTTGAGTTAGGTAAACTTGTTGTTTACATTGATTCCATCAGTTTCTTTTTACTTTTTAAGCGTGACTTCTAGAAAGTTTTAAATTATAGGAGATCTTGCATTCTATTCTATAGGTCACATTGTGTTGTGAATTCATCAAAATTCATGTTTTAATTCTAAAGTAGATGAATCAAGAGCCAAAGTTTGATGGCCAATATTATATTAGAAGTAAAACAAAACAGAACCCTTCATTTACGTTCAAGTCCAAATTCTCATCACATCTTTGGGCAGCTCCTTTCCATCATGTGTAAGATGGGGCGACAGCAGCAGCCTACTTGAGCAGATTATCTACAAGTCACATCTGAGGAGCTCCTGCAAACTCTGAATCATCATGCAGAGATCAGACTACTGTCATGGCTACTGATAACAGCTAGGATAGGCCAAGTAAGGAGATCATTCACACTCCCTCTGTGTAAGAGGTCCTGGCTTTGGCACTTCCGGACTCTCAGGAGTTAATTAATAAGTAAGGTTCTGAGTAATTACATATGCTTATGAAATGTAAATTGACAATACAGAATTAAAACAGTGATTTCTCTGGGAGAGGTGATGCACACCTTCAATCCCAGCACTTAGAAAGCAGAGGCAGGTCGATCTCTGTCAGTTCAAGGCAAACCTAGTCTACATAGAGAATTCTAGCTCACTAGAATTCACTACTAGAAGCTACATAGTGAAACCCTGTCTCAGAGCAAAGCAATAGTGATTTAAGGGCTGGGAATGTAACTCACTTGGTAGACTGCTTGCCTAGTTGATCCAATCCCTGAGTTCGATCCCCAGTACTCCATAAAATGGGTATGTTGCTACACAGCTGTAATCCCACCACACAGGAGGTATTGATCAGAGGGTGGGAAATTCAAGGGCTACATAGGGAGTTCAAGGCCAGCCTGGGATACATGAACACTTGTCTTAAATAGGGCCAGTGAGATAGTTCAGTGAGATGGTAAATGCAGTTACCAGAGTTCCTGCATTTTCCTCTTGATGATCTGGATCAGACCTGAGAAGGCTTGGGGTAGAGGAAGAGGGGAAAACTGAACATGACCAAGTGCTGTTTATGTTTGCAAAGGATCCAGGCTATGAGTGGGGAACAAAGACAGACACAAAGATGGAAGGCTGTGAAGGCCATCTGCCCAAGGTCTTCTATGAGAGCCTGGGACTGCAGAGCTGCTCCCCACCAGCTCCCCAGCCCCCTCTTGCTTGCTCTGAGGAAGACTGACTCTACCATGGCTTGATAATTGTGGAGCTTAAGTACTTCATTTCAGGAGGACATGCTAGTCAGCGATGCTCTGACTGAGCCCTCACCCACTTCATGTCTCTCCTGCACCAACAGTGTAAGGGGGGGTGAGCTGACACACCTACTTTGAAATGTCTCCTCCTCCTTCCCCTCTCCTCTGCCTCTTCCTCCTCTTCTTCCTCTTCCTCCTCTTCCTCCTCCTCCTCCTCTTCTTTCTGCTCCTCTTCCTCTACTTCCTCCTCTCGCCCTCTCCTTCTGCCCCCATCCCTCACCCTTTCAATCTCTCTTTTTGAAAGGGTCTCACTGCGTAGCCAAGATTAGCCTGGAACTTACAATTCTCTTGCCTCAGCCCTTCAAGCGCTAGAATCACAGTCGTGTGCCACCGTCTCTGGCTTTGAACTGATTTTTTTTTTTTTAAGAAAAGTGCTTTTCATTAAAAAATTTAAAAATTAAAGACTTGCGATTGGAAACACATAGAGTTTATCATCATAACCATTTAATGGATTTTTAAAAAATATTGTTCCTTAATCATGTTTTCTTGCAGCCTGGAGGATGAGCCATCAGGCTTCCTGCTGAGAGGAGGCAGTGTTTGGGGCTCCAAACTGATGCTTGCAACTTGCTTTTGAGATGAAGGTGTTTCCACACCTTCTACGCATTGTGGACAGAGAAATGGGATGTGACCTGGAAGGCGAGAGTAGAGTCCCAGGCCCCAGGTGGGAGGGACCTCAGACAACAGCAAAGATGGCAGGTAGAGGCATCTTTCAAGATCAGGGCTGCAGGGAAGACTGGCTTGAGAGGAGTTGGCATCTTTCCCCACAGGTCCAGACCTTGTTGGGAAATGAGGTGCAGATTTGGCTGAGAGGACTTGCTTTATATGTCACAGGAATTGGAAGAAAGAATTCCCCTTGAGATCACTCCTGTTCATACCTGTGGGACCCCATCACAAGGAAGGGGAGGACAGAGGAAGTACCTGAATTTGGCTTCCTCTAGCTGTCTGCAGGAGTGACTGACATGTAGACTATTCATGTGAGTGGGAATTCTCTGAAAGTATGCTTGGGAAGTTTAAACAGAAGGGTGAATGGTTGCAATCAGAGGGGAGAGAGGGCCTGGCTGCTGAGGAGCCCAAGGCAGAGTTCCCATAGGACCTGATTGTTTTCTAAAGACATTGTCTATCTATCTATCTATCTATCTATCTATCTATCTATCTATCTATCTACTATCCACCCACCTACCTACCTACTATTTCACACTCTGCAGCTTTGAGTTCGGCTTGCTATCTAGGCCAGACTAGTCTTGAACTCATGGTGATCTTTCTCTCTCTCCCTCCCAAGTCCAAGCCTTTTTATATAAGACAGCTTGCTTGATCCCTCCATGAACTGACAGAAAGGCAAAGGGCTAATTCATCACTATCAAACAAAGAAACTAAGGCTCACAAGAGCAAAGACTGTGTCTGAGACTGCAGGAACTGAGTTCTTTTCTCTGGGATAGGTATTCTCTGTGCTGTGGATGGCAGAGGCAGCCTGGTACAGAGGTAATGGAAGGGAAAATCCTGGAAGCACACAGAAGTGATGGGGGGAGGCTGGAGATTTGGAATCAGAGGGCGTCTCTCCTTATCAATCTCCTATGAGTTAACTCTAACATAATAGAGTCTTGGTTTCCTCTGTTGTAAAGTGGGCTGAGAGCTGGGGTCCTCACAGAAATTGAGAAGTAAGAGCCTAACTGCTAATGGGATGGTTCTAGAAGGTGATTGGGTGATTAGGTGATAAGGCTGGACCCCTTACAAATAAGTGGCTTCCAAACCCTTGCAAGATAACACAACTGAGTGTCTACCACATAAGCACATAACCGGACATAAGTAATATGCAATCCAGAAGAGGTTCCTCACCAGAGCCCTGCCAGGCACCCTGATCTCAGACTTCCAGATTCCAGCTGTAGAAATGTGTTGCTTAAGGCTTCCAGATACAATAGATCGGAAACTGGAAATGTAACTTTTACTCCCCTGATGTAATTGCCATCTTCCTGCCTCAGTCTGCTAACCCAGTCTCTCTCAGCCTCTGACTTTTGCTTCGCTTGACCTCAGACTAATTCTGGCGATCTATTCTAATCTTCCAGCTCCTTCTCATTCTCTGGCTTGTTCTCTCAGCAATCTGTCTCTGTAAACCTCTCCCAGTAAAAGCTCCTCTTTCTCTCTCTGAAGTGGCTTCCCTTTCTTCTCTCTCCTTACAAGAGTTGGGTGTATCCTATCTCCGATTCGTTCTGTCAGATCTTTCTCTGATTATCACTTTGTCTGCCCCTTAAATAGAAGTCACTTTCAAACATGGCTGCTACTGTTTACAAGCTAACTTTACCCCCATTGTTTCTGATTAAAGGTGTGTTAAGGGCTGGTCCATACCAGAGTAGAAAGAGGGTTTTTTTTGTTTTTTGGGTTTTTTTTTCAGAAACTAATACAATCTTGGGGTTCACAGTGTGATCAAATATCTTGCAACAGAAAACTTTTAAAAATGCTTTTTATTAAAGTTGTGTGTGTGTGTGTGTGTGTGTGTGTGTGTGTGTGATGGTGGTGGTGGCAGGGGTTGCAGGTGTGTACAAGTCCTGGAGGAGGCCAGAGGGATCAAATTTCCCTGGGTTTTGAGTTACAGGTAGTGGTGAACTGCCTGAGGTAGGTGCTGGGAACTGAACTCATGTCCTCTGGAAGGACAGCAATTGCTCTTAACCACTGAACCATCTCTCTAGGCCCCAAACTCGATTATTGTGTAAGTTTGTATGTGCAGCTGTGCACAGGTGCTTGTGCAGGTCAGATGACAACTTTGTGGGGTTGGGGGTGGAAGGACCCTTCCACCTTTATAAAGGGTCCAGTGATCAAACTTAAATTACTCTCTAGGTTTTCATGGCAAACGCTTGCTTTGATATGATGGGCCACCGTCTCACTAGCCTAGGTATGGGGTTGGTTATAGCAATCTAAGCCAAGACAATGCTCTTTCCACACCATCTAACAAGCCCATCAGTGAGTAGAACAAATAAAAAAAAGGCATTGAAGAATAGTTACAGTCTGCAAAAGCCGCTCACCAGCTCGTCAGCTCTATTCCAGGAAGCAGGGATCTGACTCTTCAAACTGTGAACTCCCTTCCTTTGGGCGCAGGGGATGGCGGTTGACGTGACCACTTCAGAAATAGGTCGAAGTTCGCTCTTGTCTGCATCCCCTGGGATCAAGACTGAGGGTTTTCTTTTGCAGAAACAAACAAGGAAGTCAAAGCAATTTAACAAACCCCCAAAGCCTGATTCTGCATCACCCTTCTGTGTGGATGGGATGTGGCTAAACCCTGGGGTCAGCTGGAGCTCTTGGGGATCAAGGACTTGCAACAACTTGCAACAACTATGGGAGAAGCTTGGATGTTGTGTGTCATCTGTTTAACTGGATGCAAAGAACATGGCGCTGGCTGGTTGTCCTAAGGAGGGGGACCATGATTTTCCTTGCAAAGAGGACAGAGAGGAGAGAAGCCACCTCCATCATTGGGAGCACCAGAGCCCGACAGCACCAAGGGCTTTCCCTGGACAAACCCAGAGAAAGGCATCTTAGTCTTCATGGAGACAGTTAGCCATTCTAACCAAGACCATTCTGGCCATTTGCAAAGCAGAATCCTGTGTCTTTTCTCTATCGATCAGCAGATAAGCTTTCTGGATGTGTTTACCTTTGTCTAGAAGTATGGAGAGGAGAGATCCACCGAGGAGAGGAAGCAACTCAGTCTATCAGTCCTGTGACACACCCGTACTGCTCCAGAAAGGCACAGGGCCAGTTTAACCCCAGTCATCCTGGTGGTAACTGTGACTTTGGTGTCTTCACTTAAGATAGGCCGGCCCACTGTCTTTCTTGTGTCAGGTCCCCTCAACTATGTTTGTGGTGGGGGAGGTGTCTTTACATTTAGAACCCAGTAATAGCAAAAGGAGATTCACTGACTAGATTGTAACCCATATTACAAGTCTCCAGCCAGGTACAACTGATGTATCCATGGCAATCTCACAGAGTATAAATAGATGCCTGGTATTAATATCCATCCATTTGGGGGGGAAATCCCCACCACCACAATCTAGCCCAGGCTCCTAGCTATCTGTCCAGACCCGATCTGTCCAGTCTGTGTGTATTCCTCTGACCCTTGTATTCTAAGCCCTCTGAGTCCGACATGGTTCCATGCCAGCAACACCCTGTCTTCCTAGGGCCCTCGGCTCAGGAAGTTTCAGGGTCTGCTGACAGCTTCCCGAGGTTAGACTTTAAATAGTGAGTTCAGCAGATATCTCTTCCCAACTCCAGCTCCTTGCTATCCGCTACACTGTGTGCAGGCTTGTCTGGACACAAACACAGTGGGTGGGGCTCCCAGCCCAGCGTCCATTCTACTAACCAAGCCTGCTCCACCCAACAGTTAGATTGGCAGCCTTGAATTCTGATAAGGAAGGCTTGATTTCTTAGGTGACTAGCTCACCAACGTCTTCCTCTTTGTGTACATGTGTAAGTGTTTGCATATGTGTGTGGTGACACATGTGGAGGCCAGAGGTCCACATATGATGTCTTTCTCAAATAGCTCCCCCCTTGGTTTTTAATAGTATTGTTTATTGTTTGACCATTGCGTGCATATATCCAACGTATCTTGACCATGCCACCCCTAAACCTCCCCTCCCACTGCCCAAAGCCCACGACACAAGCCCTTTTCACCTTCATCCACTCCAATTTTTAGACAAGGTCTCTCTCTCAGTGAGCTTGGAATTTAGTCTTCGGTTAGACTAAAGGCTGGCCCGGTCTATGTCCACTTCCTCAGGACTTGGCTTACTGCTGTGCCTGGATTTTTCATGGGTGCTGGGGATCAAACTCAGATTCCCATGCTTGCACAGGAAGTGCTTCACCAACTGGTTGTACAAAAAGAAAAAAGAATGTGTCTTGCAGCAATTACCATGAGGATCTGCTTGGGATGTTGCAGGATTCTCAAATGCAAGCCATGTTATGAAGTGAAGTGGAATACCAAAGATTAATCTCTTAGCCCGTGTAAGGAGCAGGTAGGGAGGTCCCAGGAAAGCTGACCACATAGCTAGAGGGTGTGGTCTTGATTTAGGAGTAGGGATGTGTGTCTGGCTGGGCAAATGTATCATGTTCTTGGTGCAGGGAGGATCCTACTGAGGCAGAAGCCAAGGCTCCTCCTATTCCATTAATTTGACAAAGTGTATTGAGTTCTTCTAGGTGACAGACACTTGTCTATGAGCCAGCGACACAGCAACAAGCACAACACAGGTCGCTGCTGTCATGGTGGTACTGATCTTGTGACTCCACTCATCTGGCTGTGACACTAGGTTTCAGCACTGACACAACAGTTCTTACCACGTCTGTTGGAACATGGCGTCTGTCATGTGCTCTCACATGCCACTGGCTGAGGGCCATGAGTCACAAGGTGGCTTTTAGTGTTCTGGATGCAAACAGTTCAGGTAGGATTTCTTCCACTCCTTTCTGTCTTCCTCTACCTTAGCCTAGGGCTAAGGCCCTGCAGTTCTGTGATCAGATTCAACATCCTTCTTGGGGAAAATTTCAGGTTCTTGCAGTTGTGTTGGCTGCCGGGTATGTGGTGTCACCTCCAGGGTTCCCTTGTAACATTATAAAGAAGAGATTGTGGTCTGACCTGAGGTCACAGAAGCATGCTGCTTCCTCTCCTCCCATATTTCTTCTTTTTCTTTTTTTATTATTTTATATATTATATATTATTTTATTATATATCTATATTTATATGTGAGTACACTGTTGCTGTCTTCAGACACACACCAGAAGAAGGCATCGGATCCCATCACAGATGGTTGTGAGCCACCATGTGGGTGCTGGGAATTGAACTCAGGACCTCTGGAAGAGCAGTCAGTGCTCTTGACCGCTGAGCCATCGCTCCAGTCCTCATATTCCTTCTTATCCCTTGTGGGGCGGCTGAGTGCATGCAGGAAAGCAAGCACAAAGGGAAAGTCCTAGAGGCCAGAAGAAAGATGCAACGGATGGACAACCGACTCTTCAGTGAGACAGCCGAACCCAGAGAACTCTAGGACGAAGCCCCAGAGCCAGAGTGACCTCCAGCTATGCACGCGTGGAAGCAAAGGCAGAGGAGAAATTCCGGTGCTTTGAGAAACACAAATGGTGGCGAGTCTCCTCAGCTGGGGACCGTCAGGTAAGAGCCTCTTCAGCAGAAAGAAAACGAACTCAAACACGATCTTGGAGAGGAGAGAAGGAAGGAGGAGTGGGGAAAGGGTAATGTTTCTGAAAGAGAGCAAGGAGGAGTGTGGGAGAGGTTGGAAGGAGGAGGAAGAGGGGAGAAAGGGTGTAATTATAATATCCAGTGTAAAAGAGCACACACAGACACACACATGCACACACACATACACACATACACACACATCACACACATGCACAGACACACACAGACACACATACACACAGACACACACACACATACACACACATTACACACAGACACACATACATACACATACACACATGCACATATACACACACATAGACACATAGACACACATACACACATGTACACACACACATATACATATATACACAGAAACACACAGACATACACACACAGACACATACATATATACATACATATACAGACAGACACACACACATGTGCATACACACATACACATATGCACACAGACACACACAGACACACAGACACACACATACACACATGCACACACACATACACACATAAACAGACACACACAGACATATACACACACATATACATACATACACACACATATACACACAGACAGACACAAGCAGACATACACACACAGACACACATATACATACATACACACACAGACACACACACGCACACACACACACACAGGGATGGCTGTAGCTCAGAGGTGAGAGGTGAGAGAGCATTTGCCTACCATGTTTGAAGCACTGGGTTTAATGCCAAGTACCATGATGCACACACATGTACACACACTCCCCCAAATAAATAAATAAATAAATAAATAAATAAAAGAAAAATAAAAAAGGAAAAGCAATTATGAATTAGTCTAAAGAATGTGACTACATACATACAACAAAAAATGAATCCTTGTAGGGTCTGAAACACTTAGAAATTTGATATATCTGAAACGCATGCAAACACTGGCAGATGTTATGAAGCAGGGTTACACAGCACATGGTCCTTCATTGCCCACCTACATCCACTACCTTTGCTGGTGAAAGCAATCTACAGGAGGCTGAGCTTTAGTTCACAGCTCAAGCAGACTGTGGTGGGGAAGGTACAGAGGCAGCAGAGTGAGGTTGGTCATATCACCTTCTGAATACTAACGCTTAGCTTGCTTTCTCCCCTTGTCCTTTTTATTCAGTGTAGGACGCTGCGAATGGTACTGCCCACATTTAGAGTGGCTTCTTCTCTCTCAGTGGAGCTCTGGAAACTCTCACATAGGTGTCTTAGTAGAGACCATGTTTCTCCGGGTTGGGTGTAGGGTCCCGAGGAATAACGCCGGAGGAGGTAATCTTCTGACTGCGCCCACGGGAGTTCACCGAGCCAAGCCACGCCCATACACTCTACAAAACATGCAAAGACCCAGGCAAATAGAACTGGAAATAACAAGTTTAGACAATGGTTTCCCTCAAAGGAAATAAGCAAGGACCAGTCAAGTACTTTTTTCCCCCTGGGGTGGGGGTGGGGGGCTGGATATTTTTCTTTTAGGATGGGAGGTTTGGGGACTCAGTTTTGCACTAATGATGGTAGTCCAACCAAAGAGAGGAACATTAAGGTAGGCTGAAGAGACGAGTACTGAGGTGGTTTCTCTGAGACCGTGAGGGGCAGGAAATAAGGGTGTTCTTGTGGATTTCATCCAGGAGTAATGCCTGCCCTGATTGGTAGGTCTTTGGTAAATCTAGGGGTGGCCCACCAACAGCAGCTCATTACCACTCCCTGTCCAGCTTTGTGGGTTGTGGCTTTGAAGCCGCCTCTCTAGGACATAGGCCCCTCCCTTTGAGCCAAGGAATAGGTCTTAGCCTCAGGAGGGGCTGGGAGCCAGCTTTTAAAAGGACATTCTTTGGTAGGTTAAGAATTAGTGGCTTTGTTTGTTTTGTTTTTTAGTGTAAAGACTTAAAACCTCTGGTAGGAATTGTTGTGCTATTTTTCTTTAAACGATCTGATCACTGTGAGCTGAACTTGGGAATCCCCAGGACATCCAAGTGCTATTCTCCAGGGCTTGGTTCTCCTGAGTGACTTGTGGGGCATAGTATACCCAGCCCTTCCCCTGGAGGAATCATGAGCAGGAAGGGCTTCTTGTTGCCTGAGTCTGCCTCTACCCTTGACTGGATGCACAGTTGCAGAGCTCAGTGCAAAATGAAAACCTAAGCCTAGGGTTCAAAAATGAAGGATTTCAAGGTGGTGATACAAAGCTTTAATCCATGTTTCTACTCAGATCTTACCCTGGTAATAATGGCCTGGCCTCCTGTGGGCCATTTTCAGCTTACTGGCTAAGCTTAAGTTTGGGGGTGCCTCTCCTAAGTGTAGACTCAGAGCCCAGATGACACAGGGCAGGACTCAGGCGTCTACCATCTTTGGGGCTCACATACCACAGCTGGCAACAATTTCCTGGCCTGGTTCTTTGCTCCAATTGCCACCTCCCCCCTCACATTTCCTAGACCATGCTCCTTGGTCATGAAAACTTTCTGGTTTAATCTGGGCTTGCTTGTAACCTGAGGATCTGGGGAACGAGGTGCAGCTGTGTGGAGAGCACTGGCCCACTTGGCCCTCACTGGTGAGCTGTTCACAGGCCTCCTCCTCCTAGGGCCTACCGTAAATAGTAAAGGACAAACATATGCTGAGGTCAGCAGATTAAAACTGTCTGCCACTTCCCCTGGGCCTTAACACATAGCAGTTTGTGTTTATGTAGCATGGATTTCCTTACCTGCTACTTACAGACTTGTGTCTTGCTTTGCTAAGCAAGATCTGACCATCCATTTGAGCTTTCCAGAGCCATCAGGAGGCACCATGTTGAGACTTCCAGAACATAGTCTCAGGGTCAGCCTGACCTCGCCTTCCCAGTCCAGAGCTATGCTGTGTAAAAGAGTGGAGAGGAGTCACTTGTGGCTCTTGAGTCCTTGAGATGTACCGCTCTGCCTGAGCTGTGTCATGTAGAATACACATTGGACTTTGTAGGTTTAGTACAATAAATGAAAAGATAGGTCTTTCTTTCTTTTTTCCTGTTTTTACTTTAGTTACATGTTTAAAATGATAGCATTTCTTATAGAATTGCTCACATAGAAGATATTAGGGTGTTCTGTGTTTTGGGGTTTTTTTGTTTTTGTTTTTTGGGGTTTTATTTTTTCAAGACTGTTTCTCTGTGTAGCCCTGGCTGTCCTGGAACTCACTCTGTAGACCAGGCTGGCCTCAAACTCACAGAGATTCACCTGCCTCTGCCTTCCAAGTGCTGGGATGGATTAACTTATCATATTTCTTTATTATTTTTACGTTTCCATTTTAAATGAAGTTACTATAAAAATTTAAAGTTTATATATGTACACATACATATGTATATGCATATGTACATACAGATATATGTGGTGGTCTGAATGCTTGGCCCGGGGATTCAGGAGGCGTGGCCTTGTTGGAGGATGTGTGTTACTGTGGGGGTGGGCCTTGAGGTCTCCTACGCTCAGGCTTAGCCCAATGTGGAAGAGAGTCTTCTGGCTGCCTTCAGACCAAGATGTAAAACTCTAGGCTCCTGTAGCACCATGTCTGCCTGATGTGATCCACCATAACGATAATGGACTGAACCTCTGAACCTGTAAGCCAGCCCAAATGTTTTCCTTTATAAGAGTTGTCATGGTCATGGAGTCTCTTCACAGCAATAAAACCCTAACTAAGACAGTACATTTGTGTCTTTTTTCTATTAGATAGCACTAAAAATCTCTGCTTGTACTTCCCTTGACAGGCCTATCTAGGACACACACATACATATAAGTACCACACACACTCCTGAGAACCTTGGTAGGTAAACCAGGCCAGCGAGATCATGTGACCCTTCCCCAGTCTTCAGGGAGCCTCCTCAGAATACCACAGAGCCCCCTCACACTAGGGGTTTCATTTGCCACTGGGAGTCAATCTGCCGCATCTGTTTGCTCAACACATTTACTGAACATCTATGGCTTCTAGGTAATGTGATACAGTGATGCGCAGGCTTCACTCTTGGATTCTTGGGTCTTCTTATCTGTAAAATGGGATCATAACACCATGTACAGAGGCAGGTTGGTGGTCCAGTGTCTATACCACAAGCTTGCTCCTAGTCAAATGGACCAGGCACAGACAGCCCATAGCATGGAGGCCTTTCATCATTGTGAGCCTGTTATATAGGCAGGCCTCATCTGGCCTCTGGACTGTCACAGAGTTCAGTGGCCTCTGAGAAAGGAAGGGGTAGTACCTGGAAAGGGAAGGAGAGGGACCGGGGTCCTAGGGAGCCCCAAAGCAGAGTGGAGAGGCCCTAGAAAAACACTGCTAACTGCTGGAGTCTAGACAGGTTTCCACCAGGAGCCCGCTAGACAGGTCAGCATGGCCAGCCTGGGTGGAATTAGGATGGGAGCAGGAAAATGGGTTCAGGCTTAGAGCGTCCCCTACTGGGACCCACCATGACACATGATCAGGCAGTGTCCCACACTAACTTACTCTCTATTGCATAATATAGAGGTCTTCAGACTATTCCTTGACCCAAGAAACTCCACTTTGCAAGCAGCCTTTGACTTCATTCTGAGGATAGAAGAGGCGGACACGGGAACAGCGCCATCTATTGGACCAATCAACCACCTGATAAAGAGTGATAAACAACTTATACTTGGGTGTCACCCTAGAATAAATCAATACTACAAGAGCAAATGGCATATTAAAATCATGTCAAGAAAACCAGACCAGAAAAGGTGTAACTCCCTTAAAGGACCCCAAAAGAGGAGGACACTGAACTCTGCAATAGCCATGGTCCCATCAGCTTGCCATCTGGCCACCCAGCTCATGCAGAGGGTGTGTCAAGGGCCCAAAAGACAGAATTCCCAGCTGTTCCGGGGGCCTCAGCTTACTTCGGTTCCCACTGTTGATGCAGCCTACTTGACTTTCCATTTGCCTATCTTCCTGTTTGTCTCTCTGGGCCTTCTATCTGTCCACGTATCCAGACCTGGTTCTGCCCCTTGCTCCTCCACCTTCCACAGGTCTGTACTGCCTGCCTCTGCATTTGGACTCTGCTCAGACCTGTGGCCTGTCAGCAGCAGGACTCCAGTGGTCACTAGGCCAACCTCCCATCTTGGTCCACTGTCTTCCCCTATGGAGACTCTTTTTGATATGTTTCCACGCCTCTGTGGTCTCTTGAAATCTCTTGAACACTTCTGTGGACTCCTTTTTAAGGAGTCCGTGTATGTGTCTGTGTGTTTGTGTGATATATGATCTGCTGAGAGTTAATATTAACAGTTAAGATTATAGTAAAAAGAACCGGTGTTTGCCTTGGCTAGAGCTATCAAGGCAAGCGAGGCTACTTGCTGAAATCCTGCTAGTGAAACAGCTGTACCTTGTGGATTTCTTTTTATTGAACACATGCTGACATCGTGAAGGAACACCAACACATTCATCTGTTTCTGACATAGCACACTTACAGCATCAGGGCTGAGAGAGGGAACCTAACCACAGTCCAAAGCCCACGTTGGAGGTGGACCAGCGGATACTAGAAGTGTTGGGCCATTTTTCCTTGCAGTCTTGCCCCATTAAGTAATCGCCTCATGGTAATATTTGCTGGTAAAACAAACAGATCCTCAAATTTCCCTGGCTGAATACCACGGAGGCCAGTTCTCAGTGAACTGTCTGGTGTGGGCTTCTGGCTGGTAGGAGACTATCCATGTACTGCCTCAGGGGCCCAGACTCTTAAACTTGATGACTCTGATCCTCTGCACTGAGTGGGCAGACAGGAGAGGGAGATGGGAGGTGCAAGCTTGTCTCGCCTCCTCTGCCTGGCCATTACCATCTACAGCTTAGATTATGTTCCCAAGGTGAGGATCAGGCTCACACCCGTTCATCTTCTTGCTTTCATCTGCTCCATTCTGTACATAGAGCTGAGCCCACAGACTAGGATGCTCCCTCCCCAGGAGGCCTCTTAGCTCACCACATTTGTTTGTTTGTTTCTCTGTGTAGCCCTGGCTCTCCTGGAACACGCTCTGTAGACCAGGCTGCTTTCAAACTTACAGAGAACCACCTGCCTCTGCCTCCCAAGTGCTGGCATCAAAGACACGCACCACCACTTCCCGGCCGTTCTTAGCTCTTCTCTAAGCTACGTGGTAGGTTATTGGTCCCAGACGGGGTTCTAAGAGGAAAAAACCACAGATGCTCCTGAGGGAAAATGGATGATACAGGTGGACACTCTCAATAAGCTGGTATACAAACTCTTAAAATTTTAGGCATCCTGAGTGCCTCCCAAGTCTCTTCAGAGGGACCCTAGAATCTACCTAGGCACCTGCCCCAGAGATGTAACACAGGGAGGGGCAGACCTGTGGCCAGGGCTGTGGAGCTGTGGGCAGCTGGAGGCAGGGTCAGCAAAGGCTTCCTCAGTCCCCTTTCCTGGGCCACAGCCAGCTCTGAGACACATCAGAGCACCACTTCAGGTTGCTCTCCTTTGGGCTCGGTTACCTGGGCCCAGCAACTGTGATGGTCAAATCCAAAAGTCCCCATCAGTCAGGCCTGGATCAAAGGAAGAAATGTGGGTGGGGCTCAGGCATGTCACAACATGCTTCCTCTCACCCAGGCCCTGTACCTCTAGCCAGGGCTTCTGACACACCTGCTGTCAAAAGGAGAGACACGAGGAACCAGGCTGCCAGACCTCAAGGTGTTTTTGAGTTTGTGACAGGATGACCAGACATCTGATGAGGAGGATGCCACCCTCTGACAAAGAAGAAGCAAAGGATGACTGTCAGAGGGGCCGTCATGGGTGAGTCACTCCTCTGGGGCAATCAGAGGAGGCATCCTGGAACTTGGAAGTTTCAGGAAGGGGTGGGGAGTACTGGGAAGGGTGGGAAGCACAGGAAGACTCGATGGCATTCCCACTTGTTTCTACGCGTGTGATACTTTATAGTTGCAAAGCCAGCGAGGTATGTGAAGCAGAGAAAAGCAACGCTCACCTCCATTTTTCAGAGAGAGGAAGCACAGGCCTAGAGAGGCTGAGCTCCTTGCTCAAGGTTGCACAGAAATTACTAAGCACACAAATATCCTGCCTACAGTATTAGTGTTTTTGACGAATGTATCTCTCCCTCAAGGGCTGATCAGGGCAGGTCCCCAGGTGGGGCAAGAAACCCCTGTGTAGGGCACAGACTCTTAATGGAGGGCTCTCTTGAGTCTAGGTGCTCAGCTCCCTTTAAGAACATGTGTTTCCTGTTTTCTTTCTCCCACTGGCTAAGGGCAGAATGAGGTTTTCCTGAGCGGAAGACTAGTGAAGCCCTGGTCAGTCCAGTCAGCTCTGGCTAGACTGGAGCTCATAGCTCTATTATGCTGAAGGCTGAGCCTGTCCCCATCCCAGCCAGAGCTGCTCTGGCCATTCTCCTTCCTAACTTGATATTCCTGTCACCCCAGATCTTGACCTCAGGGTCTTGACTCCCAGATGATATTTTTGGGATATCCTTTAAGAATTATTCAAGGTCTTAGAATTGGTACTGCCCTGGAACGGACACACTAAGGCTGAGGGAGGAGCAGGTCTCTGGTTCTTAGTGCCTCAAAGAGGCAGAGCAAGACCCTAGCCAGCCTAATACCCGGGGTCAGGGACTTCACCCCACCCCACCCCCGACTCCTCCCTCTGTTCTCATTCATCCTGGGTGGAGGCTGCGGTCAGACCTCACCCCAGTCTGTTAGACAGCACCACATAGAGATAGCACGGTCTGGGTTCAGGCCATAACAGCTATGAATACAGAGTTCCTGGTTGCTAACCGTATATCATTTTTCTACTGTCTGGTTCATAGTTGGTTGTTTCTTAGAATATATCGTAGTCCAGGGAGATACCACTAGGCCTGGTAACCTGAGTTCAATCCCTGGCACCCACATGGTGGAAGGAGAGAACTAATTCCTGAAAATTGTCCTCTGACCTCCACATATGCATGTGTGCACATACGTGTGTGTGTGCATGTGTGTGCACAGGTGTGTGCTTGTGTGTGCATGTGTGTACATGTGTGTGTAAATATATGTATGAGGGGCAGATACCTGCAGAGTCCAAGGAACTAGCTAGACTTACATGTGATGTGAGCTATCGTATGTGGGTGCTACAAACTAAACTTGGGTCCTCTCTACAAGCAGTATGCCTGCTCGTAACTACTAAGCCTCCTCTCCGGCCCCATCTTAGTCTGTTTTATGTTTCTATGACAAAATACCCGAGGTGGGATAATTATAAAGTAAAGAGGTTTATTTAGCTTACAGCTTGGGAAGCTCAGACTCCATGATCAAGTAGCCCACTCTGTGTGGCTTCTGGGCGAGAATGTTCTGTGACAATATGGCAGATGACATCACCTGGTGGGAACATAAACGGGCTGTGAGTGTCACACACGTAACTAGGTTTTCCCCAAGAGAAACCAGCCCACTCTCTTGAGGTAGGTACTCCTTCTGAGGGCGGTGTTCTCATGACCCAAGCACCTCTTTCTTGAAGATTCCACTGACCTTCAAGTCTTAGTACTAGTGAGATAAGTTGTACCCCAGATACAGAAGAACTACAAATGAAAGGAGTTAGAAGCCTAAGAAGCCTATAGAACTATGGAACTCAGTTCCGGTGTAAGTGTGAAGAGGAAAGCTAGCTCCCCATGATGGCTGCCAGCCTGCACACAGAGAATGCCCTTTCTCTGCTTCTGCCACTTCCTCCCCCCAGCAGAGGGACTGTCCCCTCCTGAGACTTGTTGGACATCTGGTTCTGTGTCTTCGTATTGCTCTTAAGAGTGTAGGGTGTGGATTGGAGAGATGGCTAAGCAGTTAAGAATGCTTGCTTCTTTCCCAGAGGATTCACGTTTGGATCCTAGAGCTCACACCAGGCAGCTCACAACCACAGGCAATCCTGTAAGGCCATGGGATCTGATGCTCTCTGCTGGCTTCCATGGGCACCTGTACACACGTGGTGGCTACACAGACGCATAAATAGCTTTCTGTCATAAGAGGTGTGTGTGTGTGTGTGTGTGTGTGTGTTTTGGGGGGTGGTGATAACCACCTCTGGTGACCCAGCCTGGGGCTTTGAAGTCCTCCTTCTAAATGGGAGCTCCAGGCGCAAACAGCCCAGAGTTATTAGGTACAGGTTTATCTGGGGCTAATTTAACTTGTTAAGATAATTGTGCCAGAGGCTGCAGCTCTGAGGTCCCCACCTTCATAATTACCCTTTTCTGGGTCTCTTTCATCTCTAAGGACTATGCCCCTCTGCGGACAGGATCGCTTGCTGGCCTCTCACTCCTCCTTCCAAGGCTTGGGGGCAGGCCCTACCAATGCTTTCACAAGGGCTTGCGTTTTTGTAAAATGTGCAGAAGTGTTATTCCAAGTACTGCCATTAAAAGTCACTGTTTCTTTTTTACTCTGGCTTCTCCTCTGCCACTTTTTCCCTCCTGTCAGGTGGTATGGAAACTGGGAGAATTTGGGGGATCCAACTCCCCAAAACTTGAGCCAGAATTAAACATAGTATGAGGAACAGAACTTCAAACTGGATGCTATATATGCATGCTATATTTTCATGGCCTCAGTCACCTTTGAGCATGCTAGTTAGAGTTACTCCAGAGGAATGGTTTCCTGGAGAACTTCTGCCTCCTGTGATGATGCCATGCAAGCCAGGACAAGAGGTGTGTAGGGAATGACAGAGAAACCAGATTTAAAGTGCTGAGCCAGGATGTAGTCTGAGGAAAGTTCTTTCCGTTGAACAATTCCTTTATAAAAGTTGATAGAGCCTACCTCCAATTTTGCATGATATTTGCATAACATCAGGATAATTTTTCGCATCAGGTCTGGTACTTTGGGGTCTGTTATGAAGGAGCTACCAGGAGTGATTAGCACTTGACTTGGTAGTCTAAGAAAATGGCCCTCATTCAGGCAGAGGATCTTTCTGCTAAGTGTCTGAAGGGCGTACAAAGACAGGGAGAACAGGTTTGCTCTGTCTCTGTCTGCGTGGAGACATTCATCTCCTGCCCCAGTGCTGCTAGTACTCAGGTCCTTGGATCTGGACTGAATGGTGTCACCAGCTTTTCTGCCTTTCCAGCTGGAACCTGGAAGTTCAAGAGACTTCTGAGTGTCCATAGTTCCAAGGGCCAGTTTTCTTCTGTCCCTCTTCTTCACTCTGAGAAACTCCTTCCTGAATAAAATGGAGAAAGCAAGCCAAGTGTTCATTTGCTCATTGCTTCCCACGCAAATGAGATGTGACTCGTAAGTGGCTCTGCCACTGTAGTAGTGGGGACAAAGGCTCCTTGCCTAAGGAAACAATGGCCCCTTCTGAGACAGTTGTGATACTTCTAGATCTGTAACTGCTTTCAAGTCCCTAAAAAGCTGGGGCACCCAGAGCCATGCATGGGAAAGCACACTGTACTTCAAAAAGAGTGACTTGACTCTTCAAGTCAGACAGAACAGAATTTCAAACAGAAATCTGAGGAACACAAATATGCAAAGGTATTAGAGGTGTGAGGGACACAATGATCATAAAGGTCCAGCAGGCAAAACACATTGATACAAGCTTACCGAGCAGACCCTGCAGCTAGCTGGGAAGGGCTCCAGCCGGCTGGCTGGCTAGCTGGCTGGTTGGATGGCTGGTTGGTTGGCTGGTTGGTTGGTTGGTTGGTTGGTTGGTTGGTTGGTTGGTTGGCTGGTTGGTTGGCTGGTTGGCTAGTTGGCTGGCTGGTTGGTTGGTTGGTTGGCTGGCTATCTGGCTGTCTGGTTGGTTGGCTGGTTGGCTGGTTGACTGGTTGGTTGGTTGGCTGGTTGGTTGGCTGGTTGGCTGGTTGGTTGGTTGGCTGGTTGGCTGGTTGGTTGGTTGGCTGGCTGGTTGGTTGGTTGGTTGGTTGGCTGGTTGGCTGGTTGGTTGGTTGGCTAGCTGGTTGGTTGGTTGGTTGGCTGGCTGGCTGGCTGACTGGCTGGCTGGTTGGTTGGTTGGTGGCTGAAATATGGGATCATAAGATGACCCACCATGAATGTGCTGAACAGTTTTATGTCAACTTGACACCACTAAAGTCATCTAAGAGGGAACCTCAGATTAAGAAAATACCTCCATAAGGTTGAGTTTTAGGCAGGACTCTAAGGAATTTTCTTAGCAATTGATGGAGGGAGGCCCAGCCCATTGTGAGTGGGATCATCCCTGGGCTGGTGGTCCTAGATTCTGTAAGAAAGCCTGGCTGAGCAAACCATGGAGAGCCAGTAAACAGCACCCCTTCATGGCTTTTATATCAGCTCCTGCCTCCAGGTTCCTTCCCTGTTTGAGTTCCTACCCTGACATTTTTCAGTGATTAACAGTGATATGGAGCATAAGCCAGATAAACACTTTCCTCCCTAAGTTGCTTTGGTCATGGTGTTTTATCATAGCAACAGAAACTCTAACTACGACAATGGGAAAACTGGAAATGCTCACCTTCTCTGGTTTAATGTAGAAGAAGGGATTTAGAAGCTTAGGAAGATTAAAATGCTTACTGGTTTTGTCATTTAAGACTGATTCATCTGCATTAGGGGTTCATTCACCAATATACTGAGAAATAGACTTGTGAGGGGAGCCCCAGAAACCCAGAAGAATTCTGTGGCCATTCTTCTTTGTAGACCTGACCTGTCAGTGCAAATCTGAGTCATTCATTTGTAAACCCAAATTCAACAAGATCAGTTGGGTTCCAGTGGCAGGAGCCAAACGGATGATGCACACAACTGCTAAAGGCAGACATGCTCCAAAAGAATGTCTTACCAGCTATTGGGGGCTCCCTAAGCCCAGTCAAGAAGAAATAAAATTAACCATCACAAATCCACTCCCTGTAAACTTGGTACCAATATGTTAATATGTTGTTTCTTCTTCTTCTTCTTCTTCTTCTTCTTCTTCTTCTTCTTCTTCTT
>JADRCH010000014.1:9480687-9514417 GCA_019843965.1 Rhynchomys soricoides | reverse complement strand
TTCTTCTTCTTCTTCTTCTTCTTCTTCTTCTTCTTCTTCTTCTTCTTCTTCTTCCTCTTCCTCTTCCTCTTCCTCTTCTTCCTCCTCCTCCTCTTTTTCATCTTCTTTTCTTTCCTCCTCCTTCTTCCTCTTCCTCTTCTCCTCCTTCTTCTTTTTGTTTTGTTTTGTTTTTGAGGTGGGGTTTCTCTGTGTAGCTCTGTCTGTCCTAGAACCCATGCTGAAGACTAGGCTGGGCTTGAACTCAGAGATCCACCTGCTTCTACCTCCCAAGTGCTGGAATTACAGGCACGTGCTATCACTGCCCGGCAATATGCATCTTTTTAAGCCATGTTTAACCACCAAATAAAGTCAACAATGAGGACATAATTCCACCTAAAATGCAATCATCTCTTTTTAAGAGCTGGTCCCTTATCCAGGGAATAAATGGCTGGAATAATGGCTACCCTTAGCCTCATTTCCTACGACTTAAATACTCTGGTGTAAAATCAACATTACTCAAACAAAGTCAGCCGTTGTCTGCTCATCAGTATGTCAGAGATGAGCACTGTAGGCAAACTGAGAGAATCTGCCACCATCGCTATGGCAAGATAGTCAACCCATGCAGGCTGTACAGAACAAGAAGTCAGGACTTGTTCCCTGATGTGGGGATCCATCCTCTCTGTCTTTAGAACATTGATGGCCCACTTCCACTTTCAGACCTTGAGACCAAATTACATGTTTCTTTCCCTGGTTTTGTTCCTCTGGTGAACATTAACTGATGTGAGACCCATCCCAAACTTTCACACAGCAGAGCTGCAAATTCAAGATAAACTTTTCTAAGTTCCCAACAATAAGGCACAGATTTTATCTGACTGTGTTGGAGGGATGACCACACTCATCTATAAAAGGGAGATCATGAAGTCACGGACATGTGACAGAAAACATGGAGACAAAATGTAGGAAAGAACATTGCAGAAAGTGTGTTAGCAAGTTGATTATTAAATCATTATTTTTCTTGTTTCTGGGTGTATGTCATCTTCTGAATGGATGAGTTGATGGGATTTCTATCTACGGAGAGGCGATTTAAAGTGACATTCACCTTTTAGGCCTAGTTGTTGTGTTTGTCATTTCCTGGGGGGTGTTTTTTGTTTTATTTTTCTCCGTTGGTTTTAACCCCCTCACTCCCACCCCAAGGCTTGAATCTACCTTGGAAATTGTGATGGTTATAGTCAGGTGTCAAGCCTCTGACCACACCTATAAGGGATTATCTAGTTCAAGGTTAGCCTCTAAGAAAGTCTGTGAGGGAGTGTCTTGAATATACTAATTAATTAATTAATTAATTAATGTGGGAAAAGCCGTTTTAATCATGGGAGGGATATCTCTTGGGTGGGGATCCTGGGCCATATAAAGTGGAAGAGAACTGAGTACTCACAATCATTGCCCCTCTGCTTCCTGACTGTGGATGAGATGTGGCAGCTGCTTCAAGATCCTGCTGCCATGACCTCCCCTGTGTTAGATCCAAGGTGGGCCCCCAAAATGGCAGTACCATTGACAATATCCAAGATGATAGTCTGGGCTCAGCTCAGGGTAGACTCTGGGTAAACAGAAAGATTGCTAGTGGATAAACAAAAGCCTAAAATCAGCCTTCCTCAGAAACTTGGGAAGTGGGTTTCTGTTTGCCAGGAAGAGCCACTATTCCCTTATCTGCCTCTACAGCTGACTATCTCCGGCAGTAAGGCATCTAGTTTCCGATTAACACATACCTGTAACATGAGTTGAAGTCCCCCACGAGAGTTCCAGGTTGTTTCCACTTACACACTTCCTCCCACTGCTAACTGCTCCTCCTAAAACTGACCCAGCTCTCTCCACCAGTTTCCCTGGCTCTCTCCACCAGTTTGCTATTCTCTTTTCCCCAGAGACAGCCATGGCAGGTTGAAGCTCCCCAAAAAACCTTTCTTTCCACCCATGGAGTGGCCCAGTTCTGTGGTCTCTCTGTGCTGTTGCTTACATCTTGGACTGTGAAATAGACTAGGTCCTTTCTGCTTTAAGCTTTATCACATTTACAGGGGAAAAACTCTAAGACAGTGTGGTTGACCTATCAGTGAGTATTTCTTTAATGTCACATCTCCTGTAAGACTGTAAGCTTCAGGAAGACTGCAATCATGCTTGTGTGGCTCACCCATGTATTCCAGCGCTCAGTAAAGGGCCTGCACACAGCAATGCCTGGTAAACCTACCACCACCACCTCCACCTCCTCCTCCACCTCCACCTCCACCACCTCCTCCACCTCCACCTCCACCACCTCCTCCACCTCCACCTCCACCACCTCCACCTCCTCCTCTACCTCCACCTCCTCCTCCACCTCCACCTCCACCACCTCCATCTCCACCACCTCCACCTCCACCTCTACCTCCATCACCTTTTCCACCTCCACCACCTCCACTTCCACCTCCACCACCTCCTCCACCTCCACCTCCTCCACCTCCACCCCCAACCCCACCTCCACCACCTCCACCTCCACCTCCATCACCACCACCAACACCAAATCTGAATAAGTTCATCATCCTTACCCTCTCCAGCACTCATGTTCTCTACCACACATATATTTGTGAGTGATTGAGGGATGCAGGCTCTCTAACCTCTTTTCCATGCTTGGTTCAAGGATCCCTGCTTTGGCAGGTTTTCATCATTGTAGTTTTTCTTGACAGAGGTCCTAGCATAGAAAAGAATACTCTCTCTCTCTCTCTCTCTCTCTCTCTCTGTGGGGGTGCATGTGTGGGTGTGTTTATTTACCTTGAGTCAGGTTCTTTATACATTGTTCAGGTTGGCACCAAATTCTTGGACATGAGCAATTTTTCTGCTAAGTAGCAAGACATAAGTGTGCACCACCACATGCAGTTCTGTGGGATTCTTTCTTTCTTTTCTTCTTTCTTTCTTTCTTTCTTTCTTTCTTTCTTTCTTTCTTTTTTCTTTCTTCCTTCCTTTTTGTCTACTTTTAACACAGGACTCATTATGTAGCTCCAGATATCCTGGAAGTCATTGTGTAGAGCAGGACTGCCTCCAACTCCTTGCTTCTGCTTCATGGGTCCTGGGCAGTGGCTCCATGCTTTTGAATGATCACATATCTGTTGTTGTTTTTATCATTATACTCTGAGCTCATATTGTAAAAAAAATCTAAATTTCTAAACTCAGAGCAACTTGTGTCTTATGAATTGCAGTAAAATTTAACTAGAACAAAAAATACTTATTTCAAAAGCTTTTCTTTCTTTCTTTCTTTCTTTCTTTCTTTCTTTCTTTCTTTTAGCATTTCTATAACTGTGAGGGAGAGAAGGAGCATGCTAATTGTTGCAGCCAAGTTTACCCTGAGGTCACATTCTAATTCAAAGAACAGAGAGTGTTTCAGTGCATATGAGCAGCACTGTGGGTGCGGAGTCTGATGAGGTTATGGAAGACTTAAACCAAAACAGGACAGGATGCTCATGCCCACTGAAAATACCTCAGTCTCTACCACTCCTGCCAGAAAACAAAATCCAAACATTTTTCCTCCAAGTTATGAAGTGAGGTAGATTTCCCCATCACAGAGATGGTGTCAAAAGAAGACATTCCACATTAGTTTGTCACCCTCCCCTTGCTGTTCTCTGGATGGTGTCACACTGTAAAGACTTTTGTAGCAGGGACAATCTGCACCTATGCCAAAGACATGCTTGGGGATGGAGGGATGGCTCAGAGGTTAAGAACATAGACTGCTGGTCTAAAACTTACCAGGTAGCCCAAGTTTGTCTTGAGCTTGTGATCCTCCAGTCTCCACCTCCAAGTGCTGCTGACATTGTAGAGAAGTGCCACCCCACCTGGCTTAAAATGATTTATTTAAATAATTATATTCTGTCTGGGAGGTGGTGGTGATTGCCTTTAATCCCGGCACTTTGGAGGCAGAGACAGGCAGATCTCTGTTAGGTCAAGGCCAGCCTGGCCTACAAAGCTAATTCTAGAACAGCCAAGGCTACATAGAGAAACCCTGTTTCTAAATAAATAAATAAATAAATAAATAAAATTTTGTTATAATTAAAGCTTATGATTTATTTTATAATATATTGATGTCTTATTTCTCAAAGTATATATTTAACATATAAACTTGTTTATAAATACTATCATAAATAATAAATATGATCTCTTTTTTTTGAGGTTAAAATTAACTAAAAGTTCCATTAATTTTAATCTTTATTTTGGTGCTCTGCAAAACAAAATACATCATGTACGGTGAAGACACTGTAGAAAACAGCCCCCTTCTTAGGCAGAAGATAAAATCACAGCTCAGAGAAGCTCACTTGACCTAGCCAAGGTCCTGTGGCTCTTTTGCGATGACAGAGGCTGCTGTGAGTGGTTTCATTTTGAGACCTGGTCTCCTGTAGCTCCATTCTACCTGATGTGTAGCTGAGGAAGACTTGGAACTTCTAGTTTTCCTACACGTACCTCCTCATCGCTGGGCTTGTACCTTGCACTGCTGGGTCTGGTTCTTATGCAGTACTGAGGGCCAAACCCAAGAGATGGAGCATGCAATTCGAGCACTCAACCAACTGAGCTACACCCCCAGTCTGGAGGCAGTTCTTTCTATACTGTGTCTAGAGCAAGTGTCCCTACTCCACTCGACTTCTGGCCCCTCTGACTCAGAACAACTAACTCTGTTTCTCTCTGTATTCCTTGACACATCCCTGTTGAAAACCCACTTCAATAACCAGTTAAACCTCAGGTTAGGCCCCCTACTCTTAAGGATGATGAATCACAGGGTTTAACACCCTCTCACATCTCGCTCAATATCCAGGGAACTCAGAAGAGGGAGAAAAGTCAGCTCAGAGTCAATGGCAGGGTCCTGCCGTGCTCAAGTGGGCCAGCAGCAGGTCAGGGTGGTCTCAGCTCCCTGTCACCTGGTGCCACATGTTTGTTAGTACTGAGTCAGGACAGTGTTCTCAGTGTTGGGTTATTGTCGCAGGGATTGGGCCCATTACTCCCTGCCCAGTCCATGGGTGGTATCAAGTGTCACATGTGGCATGTGAAGGCCCAGTTTATAGTACTTTCCCAGAGTGACCCCAGGGCTAGTCCTGGTGACCTGACAAGCCCATAGACTCCCCCTGGGTCTGACTTGCTCATAAACACCCCATCCTCCAATTTTGCAAGCAGAGGGCCCCATTCCTGGGAAGGCTCCCTGTTGCTGGCTATTCTTGTAATTAGTGACTGTTGATTGGCTCCAGAGCCATACTCATTATGCCTACTGAAGATCAAAGGTAGGCCCAATAATCTGCTAAACGAGCTGTCAGATTAGGCATTCTTCAGGGCTATTAGAAAGATTTTCCCCCCTGGGTAAAGGCTTGTCAGGGCGTATGACCCCATCATCCACCACACACTGAGTTAGAGGGGACTTTACAGCCTTTCCACTCTTCTTCATTTGCTTGTGGCCCTTTAATGGTCCAGTGCCATGGCAGGGGCCCAGGTATGATCCCTGAGGAGTCTTTGAGGTAGAGAGGGATCCCTCCCTGCCAAGACAACCATCTTTGAGCAGAGGTATTTATACCTCTTCGTCTTTGGGGTTACTGTAGACTCCCCTGGGCCCATGTGCCTTTACCTGTGTGATAAACACACCACCTCAGTTTATCTTTAAAGGCAGAGGATCATATTTTAGTGTTGATTGCCCATCTTTCAGGAGCCAGCCACAGACTGATCTGTGTGCTAATTGACATTCATTTCAAATCTAGGGCTATGGCCCCACTTTCTGAGTTCAGGAGTGGGAACACAGGCCCAGTCTTCAGTGTCAGTGCCCATAAGCTGTTGCTCAACTCAGAGTGTGCCAGGGACTAAATATTGATCTTTTTTATACTGTCTGAAAACATTACAAATGAGATATTGGTAACATGCTCTTTCATACATAAGAAGAGAGAGAGTCGGTAATTTGACCAAACCACTCAACTTCGCGGTAACTCTAAGAGTGGTACCCAACTGGCTTAGATCCAAGCACATGACCAATTGGCCAATGAAAAAGTATCCGTCACGAGATTTGCCAGGCAGGCACTGGGGATCTCTTTTTTTGTCTCAGGTAGGGTGGTTTAAGGATGGGTAATAAGAGCTGCTGAAGCTGAAGTTTCTCTCACACCATAGAATCCGAGGCTCTTTGAAGGAGGTGCACTGTAGGGCCATGTGCAGCCAACATCATGAGTCTTTGGAACCGTCATGTGAGCTGAGCTGAGTGCAAACATACATTGCCTCTACTGATTAACTTGTTCAAGTTGGGTTTTTCAGCTGAACAACCAGTATACAAACGACTCATTTATCCCTACTCCCCGACCTGCCCGTTGCTCTGCCCCTCAGGAAGGATCCTGGGCAAGGCTGATGGGAAGCCAGGAGAAACTGAAAGCAGGCACAGCAGCTTCGGTGGTTAGCACTTGTTCTGCTGGCTGCCGTCAGCCTGGCCTCATCTGTTACCTCTGTGACTGCTTCCATCAATCACCATGGTCCAGGCTTTGTCTGTAATCCGCTGTCCTGCCCAGTCTAATTCTGTCCTAGGTCATAGTGTTGACAACATTCAAAGTAATAGTGATATGAACAAGAAGACCTCTTCTACACAGCAGGTGTTAAAGAACACATTAAAACCATTTTCTTTCTTTCTTTCTGTGTGTACCACTACATGTGTGTAGATGTCAGAATACAACTTGTGGGTTATTTTCCTTTCACTTCATTGGTCTTGGGGTTTGAACTCAAGTTGTCAGGTTTGGCATTAAGTATCTACACACTCAACCATCTTACCAGCCCCCAGTGTTCTTTTTAATAGTTTTTAGGGGCAGGGTCTTACTAGGTAGCCCAGGATGGCCTTGAACCCACGATCCTTCTGCCTCCTGAAGGCAGGGATCCCAGGGAGATATCACCACTCCCAGTTCCACAGAATGCCTTTGAAGACTGCAGACCAGGGCTGATACAGCTCAGCAGCTCCACAAATTGTCATTTGTATCTTTATTCCTTCACATCAGTTCTGCTTGCCAGAGACTTGTGTATTTTGTTTTCTGTATTTGTCTGGTTTTGCTTGTTTTGTGACAGGATCTCATGTAGCCAGCCTGCTTTTAGATTACTTGATCTTGCCTTAGCCTCCTGAGTTCCAGGATCATGGACATGAGCCACTCTGCCTGATGCTACTTTATCATTGTTTGAAGAATTAACTTTCTTTTTATTTTTGTTGACATCTGTTGTGCTCATTTTCTGTTTTTTTTTTTTTTTGGTTTTTGGTTTTTCGAGGCAGGGTTTCTCTGTATAGCCCTGGCTGTCCTGGAACTCACTCAGTAGACCAGGCTGGCCTCGAACTCAGAAATCTGCCTGCCTCTGCCTCTGGAGTGCTGGGATTACAGGCGTGCACCACCACTCCCCGGCCTGGTGTGCTCATTTTCTACTTCACTAATCTCTGCACTCTTGCTTATCTGTCCTTTCGATTTATTTTGTTTAAATGTTTTTTTCTGATTTGTACATAGTACGCAGTGAAGTTTTACAAATGGTCAAAGAGGAAAATGTGAGTTAAAGATGGTAAATTTCCTTTCATCATTATTTATTATTCCTCTATGTTTTTAAATGTACTTTTTGCTTTGAGGTATGTCTTCTCTGATATTGATATCACTTTTTGTACTGACCAGTGCTAATTGTCAACTTGACAGACTCTAGAGTCACTTGGGAATGGGCCTTTAGGTATGCCTGTTGGACTAATTCTAGGCTAGGATGTTGGACTGTATAATACGGAGAGAGTGAGCTGAGCCTAGCAAAATATTCTTTACTATTTCTTTTTCTTTTTAAAAGATTTATTTATCCTATGTATGTGACATACCAGAAGAAGGCATCAGATCCCATTACAGATGGTTGTGACCTACCCTGTGGTTGCTGGGAATTGAACACAGGACCTCTGGAAGAGCAGTCAGTACTCCCAAGCACTGAGTCATCTCTCCAGCTGCATTTCTATTTCTTGACTATTGATGTGACATGACAGCTGCTTCACACTCCCATTGCCTTGATCCCCCCAGGTCTGTATCGTGAGATATGAGCTAAAGTGAAGATGGCTCCCTTTCAGTTGCTTCTGTCAGAATATCCTCACAGCCTCAAGGAAAGAAACCAAAACATGGTGTCAGCTTTCCTTCTCTTGTTATTTTTTCTGATACAAATTATTTCACCTTTTTTCCACCCCTCTTGGAGTCATATATTTTAATGAATCTCTTGTAAGGGGTGTTATAGGAAAATTTAAAACATTTAGTTTGAGAATCTCTGGCTAGATTGACTGTTACATTCATTATGATATCTATTCTTTTGGTTATCTGGAAATATCTTAAGTGTATCTTCATTTTGAAGGACAGTCTTGCTGGGTATAGAATTCTTGGCAGAAAGCCCTGTGCATGCGCTCTTGTTGCTTTCAAGATTCTGTCTTTCAACAGTCTCTAGGTGTAGGTGGCACAATTTAGTAACTCTGGAACTCAGATTCTTCTCTCCTTGAAGAATCTATTGTTTTATGGTTGCTGCTGTTTGTTGAGTTGACTTTGTTGAAATTATTGTATGAAGTCTATGTCCCCTGCAGTATGCAGCTCTAGTATATCTCTGGTAATTCTAGTGATTGTTTAGACATTTCCACCCCTAAAATAAATAAATAAATAAATAAATAAATAAATAAATAAATAAATGCAAAGTAACAAAGTCACAGTTAGAACCAGAACCAACCTTCTTCCTCTTATGCCTCTCTCTGTCCCCATAAACAGTGTTCTGAAGTCAATAGAGATCTTTTATGTCCATGGACTGATTCACTTTCTACAAAACCAGCAATTCATTTTGTGTCTTCTTATGCCAATAGTGTCATTGTAACTATCCTTTTGCAACTGTTGAACTGTTGTTGTTGTTGTTGTTGTTGTTGACCAAAATGTCTCTCTAGGTTTTTTCCAAGTAGCTCTAATACATTCGTTTTACACTATGCAGACTTGTATTAATTAGTCTTTCACATTATTGTAACAATATCTCTGAGGTCTGGGGATGACGTTTATTTAGCTCAAAGTTCTTGGGGTTTGAGGGTACAGTGCTAGAACCAACTTAACTCTGGTGATGGCTTTGTGGTAGATGGTATCATAGTGGCAGGAGAGAGAGAGAGAGAGAGAGAGAGAGAGAGAGAGAGAGAGAGAGAGGTCATATTTATTGTCAGATAGGAGCCAGAACCTGGAACAGAGATCAGATTTTAGGTGTTGGAATTATTTTTAAATGTCTGTCTGTCTGTCTATCTGTGAGTATGTGCATGTGTGTAGTGTTGGAGTTACAGGTGGTTTTGAGCATACTACCTGGCTGATAGGAACTAGGCATGTCCAGAATAAAAGCAGCAAGTACTCTTAACTGCTGAGCTATCTCTTCAGCCCCAAGTATTATTTTTGTGTATGCTATTTTTTATTTTGCTTTGTTTTTAAGTAATCATCTTACTTAAGTAGTTTCTTAGAACTAACTCAATATCCCTTGAGAACTACCCAAACCCCTTCTGAAGCAGCATCTCCACAACCTGATCTAGTTTTTAGTTCCACTATGCTCTTCCCCTTAAAGATTCCATCACGTTCCATGTCACTCTACTGGGGAGCAACCTTTCAACATATGAGCCACACGCATACCATAGCAGCAGTATTTCACCAGCTGAATGTACAGACATTCCTATATTGTAAATATTACAGAGAGAGCGGGGCTGAATGTCTTAATGCATCCCATTTTCTATAGCATGCATCTAGAGATGCTATTGCTAGGTGATAGAGCAGAGGAGGAGAATGCCTTCATGGATCCTCTGTGTTCTTTGGATGGAAGCACCTCCATTTTCTTACACCTCCGTGGAGTGTTATTATTTCTGTCCTCTTGCAGAAGTTTCACACTGGTAGTCTGCACAGCCCATCTCATGATTTGAAATCTGCAAACTTTGATTTTCCTGGAAGACTCGGGCCATGTCTTGTTTGTTACTGCATCTCCTAGGTTCGAGTGCAGAGTAGTCACTGACTATCAACTGAGTTGAATCAGTTACTCCTTCAGCACCACATCAAAGCTGATCCTACCAAAGAGGTTTTTTTCTCCCTATTTTAGGGCCTACTAAAGTTCATTACATATTTGCCTTTGTATCGTTTGTGTGTGTGTGGTAGGAAGAAGAGGGAAGCACAAGTGCACACTGTGGAGGCTGGAGGTTGACATCGAGTACCTTCCTATATTGCTCCCTATACTATTTTTTGAGACTGGGTCTCTCACTGACCCTGGAGTTCACCAACTGCCTGGCTTGACTGAGACACACTCTAGGGACTTGCCTGTCTGCCTCAGTGCTGGGGTGACAGGTTTGTCACCTCCACGGCCAACTTCTACCTGAGCACCAAGGGTCCGCACTCAAGACCTCATGCTAATGCAACAGACAGTGAACTACTGTCTGGGTCATGTCCTCAGACTCAGTGACTATTTCTGGGTGCTTAAGTCTTCTGTAGATGAGTACTCAGAGTTGAGTTGGGGCTGGGATCAAGGCTGTTTGCGTGTGGAAATTGTCAAACCTCCTCTCCTTGCTGTGAAACACAGGCTGCTGAGTCAAGCAGACACTGGGGGGGTGGGGGTGGGGAGTTTGAGGCAAGGTCTCTCTATATAGCTCTGGCTGTCCTGCAATTCTCTACATAGACCAGGCTGGCCTTGAACTCACAGAGCTCTGTCTGTGTCTGCCTCCAACTGCTGGGATTAAAGGGAAGTGCCTCTTCCCAGGCTTCAGAAAGGCATTTTTGTAGGAAGTTATCATTGAGGTTTGTGGTAGTTTGGACAGAGGTGGTGGAAAATTTAGCCTTTTGCTTTGCCATAACTTTCTTTGTGGAAGTACAAAAGATACTCAGACACACAAAATAAATAAAATGTAATAAAACATTTTTTAAAAGATCGTGAGAAAATGATGGAAAGACAGATAGTCAAAGATGACTCTTAAAAGCTCCCGAGAAGCGTGCCCATCCACAAATCAACTGCCTTGTTTGTTCCTAGCTGGTCTTTGAGGAAGTTTTCATGGGTGCTTCTTGTGGCCACACCTGGTCCCCATTACTGTATCAGCTTGACTTAAAAAAGCCGCCTTTCTCCAAAAGCTCTGTCAAGACCAAGAATTCACTGTGGCCTGGCCTTAGGTTGTCCAGACCAGCTTGCCTGACAGTTTCCTGGGATCACAGTTATCTACGCCTGAAGGAAGGCATATTCTGTCCAGACAGAAGCAATCCATGGGTCTATCAATTGAACTTGGGGTTAGGAGTCAGAGTGTACTTCCCTAAGCAGATACACTTTGCACATTTAGTGACACCCCTGTCATCTGCCCCCAGAAAGCTGTTACATTCACACTGGGCACAAATGAAAGTCTCCACAATTGCCAAGGACCCTAGATAAAGGTCCCATTCCCTTGTCTATGTAAGAGGTCTGGGAGGATCTTGGAGTTTGTGATCCTTTGGGGCATGTGAGACTCTCGCAGAGAGTAAGTGTTCCCTTTCTTCTGCTTGACAGGTGGAAAGGGATCTTTCTCTCCCATAAAGCAAGGGACATCAAGAGACTTTTTATTTCCTTGAGAGAAGGTCTAGGCTGGCTTTAAATTCTTTATGATCCTCCTGCCTCCACTTTCTGGGATGGATGTGATTCCATGGACCCTCCCCCCTCCACCAGCACTTGAGCTTCTTGCTGTTCAGAACCCTGGTCTGTTGGTACCACATTCTCCTCTGTGCTGCTCTGGGCTCTTCCATCACCGGTTCATTCCCCAGCTGTGTCTGTGGTCGCACAGAAGTCCCCTGTTTTCCTTGGGTATTGGGGAACCCTCATTTCCCTGCAGCTGTGTGATTGGACACTCGTTGGCAGTGAGCTTGTGTGCCCGATCCTGGCTTAGAGCTGGCTAGCCTTAGTGTTAGCCATGTTCAGGACAGGATGTTACCAAATATTCCTTCTTGAGAGGGCTTCCCCATTTGGATTAGTACTCTAAATCCTCAGGTTACTAGCCTTCTCTTAGCCCAATGTCTCTACAGTTGTCCAACATGGTCCCCCTTACTGTTCTCCCATCACTCCCTAGTCCCGGGTTCCTTTCAGATGGCTGGGTCATGCTCCTGATCTCCCAGGGATCATTCTTGCTTAATGGAGAAAGGTACCCAGAGACCAACATCCTCCCTCTGCTGCCTCTGCCCTGGGGTCAAAGGTGGAAATGGCAGGATGGTGGAAGAAGGAAGAAAGGATGGAGAAGGAGAAGAAGAGAGAAGAAAGGAAGAGGGAAGGAGAGTAAGTAGAGAAAAAAGAGGGAGAAGGGGAGGGAGAGAAGAGAGAGAGGGGAGAAAGAGGGAGAGGGAGAGAGAGAATAGAGAGAGAAAGAGGAGGAGAGGAGGAAGGAAGGAGAGAGACAGACAGACAGACAGACAGTCATACACACACACACACAGAGAGAGGGAGAGAGAGAGAGAGAGAGAGAACCAGTTCTTCACAGGGCTTCCTTGTAAAGCTGTAGAACCTTAGCTGTGTGAGGGCCAGCACATGCCAGGCACAGTGACTGGTCCATACAATGTGTCCTGTTGCCATTGATCTGATGCATTTGCTCATTTGCTAGCTGGAGCAGGAAACCTGCCTGTCACGCTGGCTTCCCTTTGCTTGGCTGGTCTCAGGGCCCACTCCCTACCCAAAAAGTAGACATCGGCACTCTGTTCACCAAGGCAAGATGTTGATTCTCCAACCTGGACTTGGATTCACTTCTAGGTCTGGGAACAGACAAGATTCACATCAAAAGCTCTGTCTAGGAGTGAGGAGAGAGGAGGTTTGGCTTGATCTGCAGATCTGCTGCTTAGAAACACATACAAATAATGAGGGTATTAATAACTAATGAGAACAGGTTTACAGGCTTCTGACACTCTCCAGTCATCTTTGGAATCTCCCTGAAGCCAGTGAGATAGGGCAGGCGTTCTTCCTGTCCTTAATCTTAGGGAGGTTAGCAGGAGTGGAGGAGGTTAAAGGAAGTGTCCACGTTCACACTCAAACTCGCCAAGTATCACCTCCTCAGGGCTGAGTGTCCCCTCCTCCTGAGTGGGGCTGCCATTGAGTGCCTTGCCCACTGACTGCAGGTGGCCCTGGGCAACTGACTAAACTGGCCATGGTTTGACAAGTCTCTCTACTCTCATCATACCTCAGGATGGCCCTAGTATTTTGGGTGCACTCAGGATCCAGAACATTCCTCACACTGGCCCTAGTTGGGTCCTAAGGACTGAAAGTCATCCTGCTGGTGTCTAGGGACAGGGCCAGGGGCAACAGTCTTAGAGTAAGACCACCGTGGGGAATCAGGTGCTTACAACCCAAGTGACTTCTTGTCAGTCCCCTGCTTGTGACCCATTTCCTTCAGCTGTAAAGGGGTGGAGATGGGGGGGGGGTACAAGAGGAATGACAATCTTCACTTCTAATCTGGGCATGGACACTCAAGCCTTTAAATTGAGCACTTGGAAGGCTGGAACAGGAGAATTGGTACAAGTTTGAGACTAACCTGTGCTACGTAATAAGCCTCAGAGAAGTCTGAAATACAGAGTGAGACTTGCTCCAAAAAACCAAATTTAAATTATAAAAACCATGGCTTCCAGAAGGTCAGCAGTCACCACCACAACCGCCATTAGGTTAGCAGTGAGTAAGCCTCTGTTGCATTCTTCTGGGTGGCCACCCAGGAGGCTGTGCGGGCAGGGGGTGTTGAGAGGAGAAGAAAACAAAGGGACGAAGGGGGCTAGCTTCTAGCATCTTCTTCACCAGATATCTGTGAATGCATCTACAGTCTTTTCAGTTCTCATTGCTTTGTGCAGTTAGCCCAGGATGGCTCCAGCCAGTCTTACAGATGAAGTTGCTGCCTAGGGGACAGAAGCAGTACCAGGTGCCCTTGCCCTGGGTGTCTGTATTGAAGTCATTAGCATGAGGTCACAGAGAGGAGATGTTGTGGTCAGATTTCATGGGAGTGTCTGTCCTAGCCTCACCATCTGGAAGCTGTAAGGATGCCTGCCACCAAGCCTGGTGATCTGAGTTCAATCCCCGGATCCACATGATAGAAGGCATGAACCTACAACCTGCCCCCTGACTCCCACAGCTGCACTGTGAAATCTTTCTTCCTCCCTAGAAATTAATTCATTAAAAAGTTAAAACAACCAAGCAACAACAAACCCAAACCAACCTTACTGTAGTTCTATCACCATGGGTGGCCTGATTGTTTCTGGATTCCCAGGCTAGTGTGCTTTGGCCCATGTCCTGTTTGTTCTGCTTGCTGCCTCAGTGAGTCGGGGGAGACAATGGCTATGCTTTTGCCTTCTTGGGTCCGTCTAAGTGCCAGTAGGCTCCTGCTGGTCATGGGCTGGGTTTCTTGGGAAGATAGGCTGTTGCTTTGAGAGCAGCTTGCAGCAACTGAGCATGTCAACCCTCACACCACCTCTGCTGTCCTCTGCTGCTCCTGGAGAGCTCTCTGCCCTGTCACTCAGGTGGCTGCAGGGTCTCTCTGGAGCAGGCCCTGCCTGGGGCGGTTGATCTTTTGGTGAGTGTTACACTTGCAGCTCTCATTTCTTCTTGTGTTTTGTTTTTGTTCTTAGACACAGTCTCTCTCTGTGTAGCTCAGGCTGGCCTTAGACTAATAGGGATCCTTCTGCCTCAGCTTCCTCGTGCCTGGATTGTAGGCATGAGGACTCCACAGTGTTCTCATCTCTGTGGCCTGGAAGGCTGGTGGGAAGGGTGTGAAGGGTTAACTACATCTTGGCAGTAATTCTCTCTTGGCATCTGCAAGTGGACTGGCCAGGATCTCAGCTTTCCTGTTGCCGCAGCGATGACACAGAACGGAGAGCAAACGTGGATCTGGAGATGGTTAACTGGCCATGCTCCTGGCAGGCTGTGACCCTCCACAGAAAGTGCTGGAAACTCACGCTAGAGTTCTCCAGCTCTAGAGTGAGAAAAGGGGTGTGGAGCTCGGCTCCCCCAGAAACCCTGGCTCTGGACAAAAGAGATAGAGTGGCTATTTAGGTCAATGCAGGGCTCCTGGCTCCGTGACTCTGAGCCTCCAGAGCTCTGGACTCTTAGAGCTGAGAAAGCATGAAGGTTGGCACACAGCACGCCCACATCAGTCTTTGTTAGCTGCATTGAGCTGCTGGTTTAGTGGTTTTGATTTTTCATTTTGCCTGCCTGCCTGCCTGCCTGTCTGTCTGTCTATCTATCTATCCATTCATCTAATTATCTAGCTACCTATCTAGACAAGATCTCACTATGTAGCCCAGGCTAGCCCGGAACATGATCCTCCTGCCTAAGCCTTGTTGGGATGGCAAGCACCAGGCTTGTTTTCTTTTTCCTGCACCCAACTTGCCCACTCTCCACTCCTGGGCCTTGCTATTCTGGTGCCTCCTGTGGGGACTTCTGATTGTCTCTGGACCAACCCCTACTCAGACCTCAGATCTCTGGTTGAATGGCACTTCCGCACCTAGACTGGGGCCCTTTCGAGTTATGGGCTTCCTGGTGTGCTGACTGTCACCTTTCAGACAGCCACACGCCTAGTCCCTCACATTTCCCCACTTTCTCAGGCCACCCATGAAGTGGAGGTTGAAGGTGGCTTCTTTGCATCGGAGACTAAGCAGAGGGTCCATCAGAGGGGCAGTATTATTCACAATTTTGGAAAAAAGGCAATTGTGGGGGGAGGGGCAGGTCACCAGGTCACCAGGTGCCCTCTGGGAGCTGTGGGCAGGGGGATTTAGCCAATCCCGAGGTTAGGACTCTCTTGCCAGGACAGCTTTGCTCTCCCTGGGGGTTTCCATTATTTTTCATTCCCAGACTATTTTGGAAGCTGGCTGCCATGGGAACTGAGTCTTTGGAAGGCCCAGGCCTCTTTTTCCTCCTGCCCCCCACCCCCTCCATCTCTATTCCTTCTTAATTGGTTTTTAGTTCCCTGGCTTTCAGGCCGTCTGTTTATTTTGATTGCAACTCCACAGAACAAATCTTTAATGAACCAGCTTGTGGGGAGAGCCATTAGCAGCCGCCTGCCTCCAGGGAGTGGGGGAGGCACCTGGCTTAGGTCCCAGCCTGGACTTCCGCTCAGTGAAGAAGCCGCGGCCAGGTACTGGATGGCAGCCTGTGCAGGGGCCCTGTCTTCCTTCCTTCAGGTGTAGTCTGGGGAAGGGAACAGTTTGTCCTCCATAAGCGATCAGAAACCTCAGCTAAGGTGACCTCATTAGCACTCTGATACACCAACAGTGGTTGGGCTTCATCTGAGTTACTCCAGTAAATCCAAAGGGGTCTATACTGAGTACTTTGCTGTCCAGACAAGGGGTGTAAGACTGAAGAGCTGAGAAGCCAGTTATCTGGCCAGCAAAACTCCCGAGTGTTGATGCATTTAGGGTGAACTGGCAACCGATGGTCCTGACTGGGCTCTGCAGGCCCCAGCTCTCTGGAGCAAATGCCTTTGTCTGTGTTGTGTGGTCCTGACACCATTTATGGGTTTACTCCACTGACTGGGCGTGATCACTTCTGTCCAAAGAGTTTTGCAAACAGGAAATGCATATGAACAGGTTATTGTTGTCAGTGTGGAGTACAGATGACCCCTGCAGCTTCCTCACCTCAGACAAGCCCTGCCTTCAGTTGACCTCACAGATCTGCTCACTTGTCAGTCCCTCGCTGACCTCATTCTGCCAAAGCTACTCATCTAAGGAGTACAGACCGGGGGACAGAGGGACTGGGAGCTTCAGTCCTTTAAGATCAAGCCCCATGGCCTTTGGACTTGGGGCTGCCTCTCTGAGAAACTCTGGGGTGCGCTTCAGCCTTTGTCCCATCCCTGCCTTCTGTCCAACTGGCCTTCCTTTCCTACTTCATACTGTGGGCCCATGCGATTTCCTTGGACAGGAAGCCTCCCTCTCTGCATGTCTTCCCTAGTCCTGGTTGGCTCGCCATTCATCCCTCATGGTGATGTTCTGGTCTTTCTCAGTGGCTGGGTAGGAAGAGGCATGACTGACTAGTGGGGCAATGGAAGTCAGAAGGGGGCTTGCTGCAATGTGCTTCTTGTTTACAGTGGGAACAAACTACAAGAACCATGGATATCTTCCCCCCCCCCTCCAAAATACCAAGGCCATCCTTTGTTTCATGAGAAAGTCTGAAGGAAGACAAAGCTGACCATGGAGAATTGCAGAGTGCCTGCTGACATTGAGAACAGCTAATTAGCCAGGCCCTGGGGTGGACATGGATCTGGACTTCTTTACATCACTGGTGCTTGATATTTGTTTGTTTGTTTGTTTGTTTTGGTCACTTTTGTCTGTCTGTCTTGTCTTGCTTTTAGGGTTGTACAGAGCCAAGAAGAAATAGGCATTCCCAGCTGCCATGCATATGAGCTGGTAGTTACCTGTGGTTACTTAAGCACTAAGCAAGTAAGGGTTGTTGTTCCTCACTTCATCAATGCCTGGACATAGGTGATCTGGTGAGCTCTTAAGAGTGATGAACAATTAAGACCCCTGCTACTTCCCCCTTCTTCCATCCTGGACTTTGTTCTCATGGTCACAAATGGCTTCATCACTTCCAGCCATCACATTTGAGTTCCAGGCCAAGAGAACAGGGTACAGGAGAAGTTTACATCAGCTGAATCCATATGTTTATCAAGAAAACATGACCTTTCAAGAGCCTGGCCATAAAACTCTTTGTACTCCTGATTAGTCGGAAACAGGTTGTATCGTAGCTAGAATCGGGGAGATCATAAAGAACAATTTTACAGAAGATTTTATTAGAGATAGAGAGGGGAGAAAAGCATGCTGGGTAGAAAGAATGGTCTTCCATAGCAGGATTGGCATCAGCAAGGCAACCAAGGCAGAAATAAACCTAGTGAGTACGGCCTCCTTCTCTGAGCACCTGAGGATGTTCTGGGTCACCATCACCTCCTGCAGACACCTCAGCAATCACCCATTGTATCTGCACTAGACTTATGTTCCTTGCTAGACTCTCCCTGAGTGCATAAGATACAGGCTGATAGTCCTGTACCTCACCTCCCAGATGTGGTCCAATTCATCCTCTGTGTCCACCATCTGCATCAGTACATCTCTGATTCTTCTGATGGTAGAAACCCTCATCTCTTGGGGCATCTCATCTCCAAAGCTGAGTCACCCATTTGGAACCTTCGCTGCCTTAGGCTTTTCCAACCTGTGCCCCTCAAACCGATCATTTGTCATGGAGCAATAAAAACAAAAGCTCCCTGTGAGGTGAAAGCATGGCCATGCATCTGTATACTCCTGTCATACATGGAGAAGATACTGGGTATGGGCCACTCAGTTCTAGCAATCTCCATCTGGGTGCTGTGGGTAAACCCTGGAAATAGCAACAGATTTCAAAATCCAGACTTGGGGATTTGCTTTCTATGATCTGAAAAGTTCAAGGTCAACATTGAACCTCAGTGGCCAGTAGATGATCTGCTCCACCACTATGCCCTCCTCCCAGCAGCAACATGTCTGGGACTGACCCGTAGAGACTGAAAAAGCCCCCTTCTTGAGTCTTTCTAGTCCTTGGGTCTCTTTTCCTGGGGGAATCATTACCCTGAACACAAGAGTTTTGGATGCAGGGCACGTTACACAAATGAAACCATATGCTATAGTCTTGCATGAATTTATTTGTTCATGATTATATTACATGGATGAGATTCTTCCAGGTCACTGTGTGAGTTGTGGTTTCTTCATTCCCATTGTTGTATAATATTGAACTTTAAGAATATATTGCAATTTTTTTTTTACTTTGATGAGTATTTGAAAATTTTTCTAGTTCTCAGTGATAACAAATGGTGTGCCATGAACATTTAGAACAGGTCTATAATTTTGTGGGGTATTTGCATTGGGAATGGAATAGCATTGACCAGGAAGAGATCTATTTAGTTTTTGTAGATAGGGATAAGCCATTTATACTAATTTATGTCCCAACAGTATATACACACTATCATTGATCCAGATTCCTGTGAACACTTGGGATTGTCATGCTTTTATTTAGCCACTCAGTTTAGTGGTTGTGAAATGTCATCTCATTGCGGCTTGGTTTTCATTTGTGCTTCCTTCACAGGACTATGGCCTGTTGGCATGGATTTAGCTACTAACTGTCATCTCCAGTAAGGAAAAGAAATGAGCAGAGGTTTCTGTGAAGGGGTGTGGCTTCTGGATACAGAAATGCTGGGAATATATCTTTTTGCAACTGGGAGGCCAAGCGCAAGCACGGTGCCTGGGGGTGAGGGCGGCTATGATCCTGGGTTGCATTTGCAGAGAGGCAATGGGAATGCCAAGGGAAGAGTGGTCTTGGGTTCTGATACTTTCTAGTTACTACATTCTGGGCATTTTCTACCTCTGGCAAGTAGAAACAATGAGAAAAGCACAACAGGGTTTCAAATGACAGGAGGTGAGAACAATGTCTGGGACAGAGGAACACAGAGATCAGTAGTCCCCTGAACCCCTGGGCCCAATGACTGACAGCTGACTGTACAAATTGATGTGGGAGAAGAAACAGAACAAGGCCTATCAGTTAGGCAGCCATGACAACAGAAGGCCTGTGTGTCCTTCTGTGTGTCCTTTTCATGACATTGCCTTGAGAAATTACCAGACTGACTGGTGAGGTAGCACCCGCCTGCCCATGATCCTAGCACTTAGGAGGCAGAGGTAGGAGGACTAACATGGGATCAAGGGTAGCCTGGTCTATATAGTGAATTTCAGGCTAGCCAGGGTTACACAGCAATATTCAGTCTCAAAAAGAAAAACAAAACAAAAAGAAATAGCCAGTTTCAAGGTAGGCCTGGTGTGTGAGGTAGAGGCAGGAAGATCACAAGTCAAGGTTTGCCAGATCTCCAGAGTAGGTTCCAGGTCAGTCCAAGCAAGGAGACAATCTCAAAATCAAAAGGTAAAAAAGAGTTGGAATGTGGCTCAGTTGTAGAATGCTTGCCTAGAATAAATATATGAGGCCTGGGTTCCATGCTCAGTACTGGGAAGAAGGAAGAAGAGGAAGAGGAATAAAGAGGAGAAGAAGGAAGTGGAAGAGGAAGAAGGAATAAAGGTAGAGGAGGAGGAAGAGGAAGAGGAAGAGGAAGAAGGAGGAGGAGGAGGAGGAGGAGGAGGAGGAGGAGGAGGAGGAGGAGGAAGAGACAGACCAACTTCCCATGGACAAATGCAGATCACAACAAAACAGAAGTCAGACACAGTGACATACATTTGTATTCCTAGCACTCTGGAGGGTCCCACTAAAGCAGGGGGATTTAGAGCTTGAGGCCAGCCTAGACTACACAGTGAGACCTTGTCTTTAAAAACAGAAACAAACAAACAGACAAAGGAGAAAACAATGTTGTTATTAGATGAATCACATCTCAACTGTGGCAAGCCCTTGTTCAACTGGAGATAGTTGCTGTGGCAGCCATGAAACTGACTCACTGCTGCACCACAGCCTGGGGGTAGGGATGCTGGTAGAGGTATTAAACTCACTATTCATTCTTCTTCCCTCCCTCCCTCCCTCCCTTTCTTCTTTTGTGATATTAAGAATAAAACCAAGCCCTCATCCACCTACATAAGCTAGGCAAGCAGTCTACCACTGAGTAACATCTCTAGCATGAATAATTTCTATCTAACACTAGGCTGTGGTCAAAGCAAGCACAAGGAATGACAAAATAAAGGACTTGCTAGTCTGTGGCCTTCTGAAGATGCACTTTTGTTGTGGACCACCATCTAAAATACTACAAATTTTCCTCCATCCTGATGTTGTGCTCCTCAGAGCTGGTTTGGGAGATTTCTTAGTCAGTGTTCTATTGCTGTGAAGAGACACCATGACCATAGCAACTCTTATAAGGGAAAACATTTCATTGGAGCTGGCTTGCAGTTTCAGAGGTTTCATCCACGGTCGTAATGTCAGGGAACATGGCTACTGGCTGCTTGAAGGCTTACATGGTGCTGGAGAAGGAGCTGAGTGTTCTACATCTGGATTCAGATCTGCAGGAGAAAGAGAGAGAGAGAGAGAGAGAGAGAGAGAGAGAGAGAGAGAAAACACAAAACACCTCTGAGACTGGCTTGAGCTTCTGAATCCTCAAAGCCCACCCCCCTGTGATTCCTCCAATAAGGCCACACCTACCCCACCAAGGCCACACCCACTAATCCTTCTAAGTAGTCCACTCCATAATGACCAAGCACTCAAATCTATGAGCCTATGGGAGCCAATCCTATTCAAACCACCATAAGAGAGAAACATACAAACAAACATCCATATTGCTGATGTCTGAAGGGGAGCTGGCCAGGAATCCGGAACAAAGACAAAAAGTTTTTTAGTGATCAACTTCAGGGAAAGCTTCACCGGAGCCCACGTTGCCACCAGGGAGAATGCCTAACTCTATAGAGGAGTCCTCACAATATTTTTCTCATATTTATTTGACTGTTTATCAGTATGTGTGTGTAGTGTGCTATGTGTGGGGTGTGTTGTGCTGTGTGTATGTCTTTGTGTGTACCTGTGCATGTGGAGGCTCAAGGTAGATCCTGATCACTCACCACCTTTATTTCTTGAGACAGGGTCTCCCGCAGAGCACGAAGCTCATGGATTTGTCCAGGCTGGCTGTCCAGTGAGCTTATTGGGATCTGCTGGGGTTTTTTTGTTTTGTTTTGTTTGTTGTTGTTGTTTAAAGATTTATTTTATTTATATGAGTACACTGTAGCTGTCCTCAGACACACCAGAAGAGGGCATCAGATCTCATTACAGATGGTTGTGAGCCACCATGTGGTTGCTGGGACTTGAACTCAGGACCTCTGGAAGAGCAGCCAGTGCTCTTGACTGCTGAGCCATCTCTCCAGCCCTGTTGTTGTTATTTTGTTTTGGGTTTCTTCCTCCCTCCACCATCTGCCTTCCCAGTGCTGGGATTACAGGCATACATCACTTTGCCTAGCTTTTTATGTAAATTCTATGGATCTGAACTCAGGCCCTCACATTAGCACAGCAAGCATTTACTGAGTTATAGCCCCAGCCCTACGGCATGAATCTTGTACAATCTCACACATAGCACAGTGCTGCAAAGAACAGTCTAGAGTTACAAGGACCTTCTTTGGAAGCACTTTTAATACGACTGAAAGCGTCCATCTGGAAATGCATTAGACCTGGGGTTGCCCACCTTTTTCCGGGAAGGGCCAGATTTTCAATATTTTCCGCACTGTGGGCCATATGCTCCCTTCCTAACACTGAAGTCTGTCACCTTGGTGTGAATTATCAACATGCAGTTCCAAGAAAATAGGCCTGAGTGTGAGCCAGTGGCCCTTATTTACTGAAGAGGGCCTGAGCCAGGCTTGGCCTGTAGGCTGAAGCTAATGGAACCCTACTCTAGAATACACCTCACCGGCCAACAGCAACACCTTGCCAAAACAGCCACAGTGGGGCACGATGGAAGGAAGGGGAGACCTTGAGGCCAGCCGCAGGCCTTCACTGCACTTTCTACAATCATCCCCCCCCCCCCCGTGATGAGACATGCCCATGTGCTCTTATTTTTTTTTTTTTTTGCATGTGTATTTTCAGATGCTGAAGGTAGTTTTTGTTGTTATTTTTGCTCAAAGCCATAAAAAAGCCATCCAGCTTCATGATTCCTACCAGGAAAGTCCCCAGTCTGCTGCTCTCCTGACTGGTGCATTTGTTAACATGGTCACCCCAGAAGACACTGATGTCTGCTCAGATTGTCCTCTGTCCACACCACTTCCCAAGTGTCAAGCAATGGGGAAAGAACAAACAGAATGCTCAACGTTTAGAAGTGCTTCAATCTCCCTGGTCCAAAGTCCTGCCCTTGGTCTTAGAGCAACAAGACAAACTCCCTTCATGAGGTCTCTATGAATTGGTACTCAGCTTCTAAGGCTGTCATCTCAGATGCTAGAGTCAGACTCATTAGAAGCAGATATCTCCAAATACTTCGAGATATTTAACCTACAGGACAGTCTTATTTCAAACATCAATCCCTGAACAATTTCAAACTTTTGATTGGTGATGAATGTGCCGTGTGTGTGTGTGTGTGTGTGTGTGTGTGTGTGTGTGTGTGTGTGTGTTGAGACAAGATCTCTCTCTCTGTGTAGGTTTGGTTGTCCTGGAATTCACTATGGAGACCAGGCTGGCCTCAAACTCACAGAGATCTGCCTTCTTCTCCCTCCTGAGACTTGGGATTAAAGGGTATGCAACCATCATATCTGGCCTGATTTAGATTTTTAAATAAAATATTGTTCTGTCAGAACATGGAAGCATTAATCTTTCTTCTGTTGTAGAATGTAACGAGTTTAAAGAAATCTTGTACAAATATCACATAAATTGCTTGAAATATTGTCTACTCTCTATATAAGATTAGAATTCTTGCTACTGTGATATTCAAAAGAAATGGTACTCAAAAGCCCAAAGCAGATATTTTGGGGTAAGACTGTTGAGAGCCATCAAGTGTCCCACGTAATGGAGCAGTTCTAAGATAGAAGGGTCACTCACAGAGAGAGTCTCCTTGCCCACCTCTGCTGTGGGGAATTAGCTTTGGCCCTCCCAGACTTATTGACCCCTAAGTAACTCTTCTAAACCCAGATAATCCTCTGAAGATCAACCCACACAGCCACCACAGTCAGCTTGTCAAAGCCTGACAGGCTCCAGGGCTGGGAGGGAGGCAGCCTGGGCTGGCTGAGACTGATCCCCTGGTCACTGTTCAAAATGATCTTTCAGGTCTTGTGTGGAACAGTCTGTCAGGGGTGCCCAGCCTGGACATCAGAGGGGATTCTTTTCCCTCCCATAATGGGTCTGGTAGGGTAAAAAGGTAATTTACTTAGAATCAGCCTAGGCCAACATTTGTTTTGTTCTTTTTGGATCTGTTCTGCTTTGCAAAGGTACCCCAGGGGGAATGCTAAACGTGGCACCCGGGTAATGCAGTGGTAATAGAAACAGACACTGGAGGATCAACCCCAGAGAACCTGAAGCCAGTTCCCAGACAGCCTGGACTGGAGGGTAGATCAACAGAGACAAACTTAATCCCTGTCCTCACAGAGACCTGCCCATTGGGCTTTAGCAAAAGCCACTGTGCTTGTCCTCTGTTCCTGGAGAATGTTGGCAAAACAGCCCCAAGCCCTATGACGAAGGAGGGCAGAAGGTCCCACCACAAATGGATTGGGGGGCTTCAGAAATCTGTTGAGCTCTGCATCTGGAGGGACTAAGCAGGCTGCAATGAGGAACAGGCCTTGTGAGAGAATCAAGACCAAGTTGTCTCTAGCATCGAAGGGGAAAAAAAACAAAACAATTCATTTGATCTGATCCCTTCTCTGTACTGTAATGAGCATCGAAACAAAGTGGGATCTGTGGCCATTCCACTCCGAATGTGTCTGATCTTGTCTGGTCTCAGAAGCTAAGCAGGGTTGGGCCTGGTTTGTTCTAGGATAGGAAAAACAGAGTGGCTAAGACCCAGCTATGTCAGACACAACTGGGACATTTCAAGTGTACAACTCCCAGACTCCAAGCCAACCCTCTTCTCAGAGCACACAGTCTGGTAGAGGTGAATTATTAAGATTTGTCATTCATTCATTCATTCACTCATGCATTCGTGTGTTTGCACATGTATGCTCCATGTTTACACATGTTTACATTCATGTGTATGCCTAGCACCATGGAAGAGCTGTAGGAGACTCAGGGAAACACACTATCTGGCTTCTGTACTCCAGGAACTTAAGTTCTGAATGTCATCACATGCACACAAATATACATGTGCACACATGTGAATGTACATGAACACATACATGCATGCAGACACACAACCCATAACAAACCACAAGGACAGAAAGTGTCACAGGTATGTAAAGTGTGAGGAATGAGTGTTTGCTGGGTGAGTACATAGGGGATCAAAGTACCCTGTGTCCCAGGTACTTCATGCCCAGCACCTCAGTCAATGTCTCACCCCAGCAATGCTCTTATTAGGGCAGTGTCTGCCCAGATTCCCCGGCCCGGGCTTGCACAATACAAGTAATCTGGGAGTTGAAGTCAATGGATTTGACTTAAAGCAGGACTCTAGGGACAGAGCTATGTCCATCTGTAAGTATGGAACCAGGTGATGGCACTGGAGGAGATAACAGAGATGCTGCCTCTTCCTGGTCTCCTGGGATTCGAAGCCATCTAGAGCACGGGACCTTTCTTTCTCTTGGGGTTCCAGGCTATATGATACTTTTGGAGGATCTGAAATCTGTAACTACCACCGATGTCCAGGCTGTGCCAGGAATGGAGGGCTCTGTATCCAGCCATGAGGAGGCCCTCCCAGTCACCTGTGGAATCATGACTGTTCAAGGAAGAACATCACTCCTGTCTCTAAGCCCTGGGTCCAAGGCACCGAGTCCGCTGGTTGAAGATCCAAGGAGAAAAGATCAGAAGGAAAAAGAACAAATCAAAGCTACTGACATGAACATCAGCAAATGGCCCAGCTATCTGTGGTTGGTAGCCATGGGACTTTCCCACCAGAACATTTACACCCACCAGCATGGCCACAGAAGCCACATTGACATTGTCATCTCTAAATCTCAGGACTCTTCCAGAGAACTTATCCCCTGAGCCTCACCATCCTTTTGATTATCCCCAAAGGCACAGATGTGCCCTCTGTGGGTGACAGGGATCAATGTACACTCATCCCTAATCGATATAGGCTTCTCCTCCTCTCCATTCATCGATGGTTCACGACAATCTGCAGCATGTGAGGCCTTGCAGAGGCTCTGGGAATCAGATTAATCCCGTCTCTGCCTTCTTGGAGCTGAAGTCTTAGCAAGAATGGTAGACACTAAATCTCATGAGTGGGGAGGTGGGCTGGTGCTACCGGGACACATGCCACATCCTGAGATGTGGGCCAGAGTTAGTCAGATGGACAAAGGAAGGACAGTGGGTGTTGAAGGACAGCATAACATAAAGGACCACAAATGTGCAGAGACCCCCCCCACTGAGTGCCTACTAGGGCATTGGGAGATCGGTAGAAGTACAAACTGGTACAAATCTCTCAGAAAACAACATGCTACGGACAAAAAGATCGGAAGGTATAGCCTCGTGGACCCAGTGTTCTCATTTCTAGAAATGTATCCAAACGATGTAATCAGAATCACGCACAGAGGTGTTTAGTGGGACGTGGCCTAAACATTCCTCGGTCAGGTTGGTCGGATCCATCAGAAGCACATTTTACAATAAAGTGCAATGCAGATTCAAAAGTAGATAAATATCATGGCTGTCCCTCTTGGTCTCTGTCTCAAAGTATGAGAGAAGTCTATGAAGAGACTAGGGTGGGGAGAGTCACTGGGGCCCCTGGGTAGTCTGGGGGAGACAGGAAGGTCAGGCAGAGGTTGGGCATGCAGAAAAGAAGGAAGACTCAGGTCCAATGGCGCTGACCTGGGGGAGGGGGTGGCGAGCTCTGGCCCTGGGACAGCTGGAGCTCTGGCATTGGCTCCAGGCTCCGGGTTTAAAGAGCTTTAAAAGCTTATTAAAAAGGTTCCTTAGACATCAAATGGCTCTTAAAAATCAATATTTTGATGATTTGAGTGCAAGGGAATCAGAAACATATGGATCAAATTGCCCTCAAATTATACAGACTTGAAGAAATGTGTTGGTCTTTAGCAGGCTCCAAATATTTGAAAAACAGACAGACACATTGTCCTCATCTCCAGACAGAGGTCACCTTGAAGAATCTGTGGAGGAGGTCCGTGGGAACTGGCAGTCCTCAGGGGAGAGGCGTGGTAACTCCCCTAGGGAGCCTTCTGCGTAGGAGGGACAACAAGGAATAACCACATGCATGGTACACAAAGAGAGTTGCTGCTATGACTCTGCTCTGTTTTCCCCATAAGACAGGTAGGCTCTGAGAGCAGAGTTCAAAACCACAGTTCTCATCTCAAATCCTTGATCCATGGAAGCACAAAGGTGTGTCTGGAATCTAAATGAAAGTTCTCTCACGGGTCAGCTTAGTGTGACTCAGTTCAAGCCCAGTCCTGTTCATGGTGCCCACTTTTTCTCTGTCCCAGCAACAAATCTTGCCTTGGTGAAGTGGCTGAGTCCATGGGGATTGGTAGTCAGTCTGGGGGGAATGCCAGCCAGGGGACTTCGGACTCCATTTTGGGTGCAAAGCTCCTGTCTTCCTGTTTGTGGTTGTGGCAGTTGGGTTGGGAGTGGGGTACTCTGGCTTTCTTACTCTGTCTGTGGAGCCCGGAGAAGGAGATCAGGCACACCTGGAGGCCTGGCCTGAGGTGCTCTTTGTTCTTCCTGCCTTGAACAAAGACACTCCGCAAGAATAAATAGGGACCTATCTTGTTTCCTTTTCAAGCCCATCTGCACCCCTCACCCCCACGCCCACTCCCGTAGGCATTTTTAGTCCTATGTAAACTGAATGGCGGAAGACCATTGTCCTTGAAAGGGAAGAACTCGGCTCAGATCCATGCTCGGCTGTCCTATCTCCTTGGACCTCCGAGTCTCTGCTCGCTCTACCAAAGAACACACTGAAACTTTCGGTGTCCATTTCTTCCTAAACACCAGGCCACCCAGAGCATTCCAGGCCTCCCAACAGCCCTCCCCAGGGCTCACAGTCCACTGCTGGCCCATGCCCTCCTCCATCAGTCAGAATCGGTCGTGATGGTTCCACTTGGGCAGACAGGCTCACAGGATCAAGGACCAAGTCTCTGATGTTAAAGCAACAGCCCAAGGTTGTTGTCCAGTTTGAGGAGGACAGCAAAGGGACAGACCATCAGAAACTGAAGCAAGGACAGGTGGGCAAGCTCTCAAAGGACATGTTGGCAGGCACAGGCCTATGGGACACAACAGGCTACTAGTAGGTGGCCACTGGCCTTAGGGGGGACATTAGCAGATTAAAAGAAGATATCGCAACCATTTCTGCTCACTGGTGATTCTTTACAGCCCTGCCCCCTGTACTTTTTTGGAGAATTCTGGAGACAGGACTCAACCCTGAATGGGATTTGGGGGTTTCACTGGGATCTAGGTAGGAGTCTTGAGGTCATGAGAATGCTACTGGATGTATCAGGAAAGGGTCAAGTTGGTGACCAATTCCTGAGGACCATGGTCATTGTGCTTGCACAAGCTAGTGTAGGGCATCTGAAAAAACTCGGGAAGGGGGGGGGGGAAGCAGGGACTTCCAGGTGTCTTTTTAAAACAATGAGAGGAAGCCTCAAGCTGCTTCTCACTCGGCACTCACCTTTGGAGATCCCACCACGGAAAGAAACAAGACCCTGACCTGGATCAGGCAGGCACTGGGACGACAGCTCCGCCGAAAGAGACACCTCTGTACACATGGCTGCTCTGTTAGAATGTGCTGGGGTCTGCTCCCAGGATTCCCAAATGTGCCTTTGAGCTAAGGCAGAGCCTGGCCCTCTTCAGATCTGGGACAGCCCTGCCTCCGAACTTAATAACATCTGATGTTTTAGCAACTCCCCCCCCCCCAAGCTTGGTGCAAGGGCATCCCAGTCTTTCCCCTTTCTTTTCTTTCTTTTTAAATTCCAGAAATGGAATCCAGGGTCTCATGCATGCTAGGCGATTGTTCTATCCCTGGCTAGTTCCCTAGCTCTCTTCTTATTTTTAAAATGTGTATGTGTGTGTATGCATGTGTATGTGTATTCATGTGTGTGCGTGTGTATGTGTGTGCATATGTGTGTATGTAGATGTGTGATATGTGTGTATGTGTGTGCATGTGTATGTGTGTGTTTATCTATATATGTGTGCATGTGTATGTGTGTGTATATCTGTGTATGTGTGCATGTGTATGTATGTATATCTGTGTATGTGTGTATGTGTCTGTGTGTGTATGCACATATGTGTGGCAGCCAGAGGTCAACAGTAGATAGCTTCATCAACCACTCTCCACCTTATTAATTCATCTACTTATTATTTTTGAATCACAGCCTGTTGCTGAACCTGGAGCTTACTCACGTGTCTTGACTGGCCAGCCAGAAAACCCTAGGGATGCTTCTGCCTTTACCTCCCCAGTGATGGGGTGACCATGGCTGGCCTTTTCAGGGATGCCGGGAATTCAACTCAGACATTCGTTCCTATGCCATAAGCACTTTACCAACTAAGTCATCTCCCTAGCTCGTACTTCTTACTTTTGGATCTAGAACCTTAACTAAGTTGCTCAAGACTCTTCTTCTCTTCCCTCTGTAGCTCACATAGGGCTTACACTTGTGACATTCCTGCCTGAGCCTCCCTCGTAGCTGGAATTACAGGCCTGTACCATGTCTGGTTAACTTGTCCTGTCTTACTTCCCACCAGTCTTTGCTGCTCTTTCCAACGAAGCAGGCTGTCTAAAATAGGCTTCTCAGGCTTGCTCTCAAGGCCCTGGAAGGCTCCCTCTTCCTACCTCATGTACCCCTGGCTCCTGAGGCAAAAATTGGCTTCTTTGAGCCGCCCACTCTTCTAGCCTCCTCTCTGTCTCCTACCCTCCCCCCTCCACACAGGCCCAGGGGCCTCCCTGTAAGTCCAGGCATCTACAGTCTCACTCCCCTCTGTTCTTTGCTTATGCTGTGCCTTGCATCTGCTCCCATCCTGCCCAGCCCTGCTCTAGGCTCAGGCCTCCCTGACATCCCCAGCTCCCGGAGGTTCACACTCAGCCCTGAACATTCTTCAGCTGTTCTTCCCTCCTAAGTGACTAGCCGTTCTCTGTGAGGGCTCAGTGTCTGGGAATGGCCTTCTGACAAAGAGGGCAACGGAGGAGTCTAAGTGGTTGTCATCAGCCACGCCTCCAAGACTTCTTTTGAGGTCCCATGCAGTGAAGTGCTCAGGCTGGCTGCCTGGTTACCCGACATCTGGCCCTTTGCAGCTCACAAGCCAGTGGAGATCTTTGGTTGTTGTTGATTTCTGTGTGTGGATGCACATGCCATAGCATGTGTGTGGCTGTCAGAGGACAGCTTCATGGAGCTGGATCCCTCCTCCACCTTTTCGTGGGTTCCAGGCTTGCACAACCGTTCCCACTGCATGCCAAGCCAACTCCCTGGCCCTTTAAGAAAAAAAAAAAGCTTAGGTTGTTTTGGGTAGTCAGGCTGGTCTGGCGGGCTTGGGGACTCTTCTTGTCCCTGATGGCAACCAAGGGAAAAACAGAGACCAGGGTTCCCTGACCATGAGCCCCACAAGTGTAAGCTTTGGGCCTGGCACAAAGCAGGGGCTCCACATTGCTGTGGTAAGAGAATGGGAGTAAAATGTCTCAAGGCCTCACTGCAGACAGAGCTGGCCAGGGCCCTGCACACAAAGCTCCCTGGCCACTTCTGCATTCTGTTTTCAAAGTCCCTTAGCAGCCTGCCCCGACTCTGATTGCTGGCTTTTAGTAGCACTAATGCTGTCACTGTCCCAGTGGATGTTTGGTGGGGCCAGGGGGACTGTGTGTGCGTGTGTGCAGGCATGAGGGGCTCTGAGGGGGTTGGAAACAAAGGCCCGGAGTGAGATCCAGGGCACAGCTGAACTGCCCTGAACTCGGCTTTTTGTTTTCAAGGAAATGCATAATACAAGAACCACCCACGGCCCTGGCGGCCCAGCTAAGCAGGGCTGGAATGCGCTGCCTTTCCCGTTAGTAATTGTTTTTTCTAGTTAGCCTGTAACCCTTCCCGGGCTGCTCCCAGCTCTCTGGCAGCTGGAGCCTGGCTCTGCCTCAGGCTTCCTCAGAGGTCCACCGGGAGGGATGGACACCAAGACCAGCTTCCTGAGCCACCTCCAACTCTGTCCTACTTGAGCAGATGTGGCCCGTGGGCTTGGGGACAAATTGTGGCCTGCACTTTCTTCTCCTACTCAGAGAGACACTAGAGATATCCCAGGCTGGAGAACTGCAAAAGACAGGGTCTACCTGGAGGGACCCAAGAGCGAATGTGTCAGGGTCTGTGCACCTTACAGTGACTTTTAGGACTGTGAATGGCGTCACTGTGGGCTAGTAGCTGTGGACAGGGGGACTTTCATGCCCATGTCTAAGTGTGTCAGTGGGTGCTGTGGCCATGTGCGGGGAGGGACAACACACTCTCAAATTGACTCAGAACCTCTGTCCACCCAGCCATGCCGGCAGGCTGGAGGAGGCAGTACCATGTGCCCCATGTTTCTTCCCTCAGCTCCCTCACCCTCACAAACAGAGCAGGGCACCTGAGGTTGGTGTTAGCTGAGCTACACATTTTCAATCCTAGAGGGTCAGAGGCCAGGTGTTTAACCTGTGACCATCTGTCTCACCCTCATTCTGTTTCCACCCCAGCTAGCCCTTTATACTCCAGGTTAGGGACGTTCTGCTGCATTCCCTGAGGTGGCTATAGCTCCAGGCTGGCCTCTGCTCTGAGGGAGGTAGGTGTGAGAATGGGGACTGAGCCCTGCCTGCTGAGCTCTCAACTCTACCTTCTCACAGCACCTTGCCTTTGTCTCATCCTTGAGAGGCCTGGCCTCTGGCCAAGGAGAGGCTCTGAAGGGTCCACTCAGCCCCCGTAGGTAGGAAGGTCTTGGTGGAGCTACTAACTCTGGAGGCTGGGAGACTGGGGCCTATGCTGACAAAGACCAAGTCTTGGGTTAAGTAGCAAGCCTTAGGATCCAGGCTGGCTGTGCCCTGGGCAGTTGGTAAGATAGACAGAGCCAGAATGCGGTCCAGCATGGCCACTGAACATTTGGTGCAAATCAAAGTCCTTTCCCAGCCAGGACAGGAACGCTGCCGAGTGGGATTTGGGACCAGGCCTGGCAGGGCTAACACTGCCCTAATTGAGGCTCTTTTAGACGGTTAATTACAAGCAATTCTTTCCCAAGCTTCCTAAATTGACCGTGGAGATCTGCTGGTGTTGGTGCCTGTGCCGTGAACAAGAAAGGGGGGTACATGGTTGTCAAAGTGTTTGCAGCAAGTTTATTTTAGTTAAGTGTTTTGAGGTGAGAACGCTCACACAAAGTAGAGACAGAAGTCAGGTTTCTGGAGTTTAGCGGTACATGCCTGCAGGCATGATCAGACACAAGGGTGGAACACGAGCTTAGACAAACACCTGTAGAGAAGCACACAGTGCAGACAGTTGCATAAACAGGCTGGAAATCCCTCCCCAAGCACCTGGAAGCTTCAGAAAGGAAGAGTTGGCTGGTGGCTCCGCCCACTCCTCACCCTCACCTCCCCTCAGCCCTCTAGGCTTCAGAGGCCCAAAAGGCCTGCTTACAGAGCCCGAACCAGTGAGTGAGTGTGTGTGTGTGTGTGTGTGTGTGTGTGTGTGTGTGCAGTCAGCTCACAGCAGGGTATTTCTGCTTGTGTTCAAGCCTCGGGGAGACCCAACTGTCTGGAAAGAAACACAAAGTCTTTGTGGGGAAGAGTCGTGAGCCTTCAGCACCCCAGTTAAAGTCTTGAGACATCTTCCTAGTGAGATATTCTAGTAGTCTGAGGAACAGTAGTCTAGTAGCTTGTCTGAATTACGGAGATAGAGCCCTGAGGTATCTCTCAGGAAATCTGGCCTCCAGGGAGCAAGCTTCCCTGAGCACAGGATTACCTATTTTCCATCAGGACTTCCAGAGCAAGCTGGGGGTGGGGGATATCCTACAGTGGGCCTGCTGTCTAACCTGTCTTTACACCACTGGCCACCTGTTCTCCCTCCACCTGGAGTACATGATGCCTTTGCTGTAACGTAGAATGGTCAATACTAGGTTCTGAAGGCCCCAGAAGCTAGAAAGAGCGGACACAGAGACAAGGTAACTCTTTGTCCTTCTCTCTGTCCCTGTCCTTCATGTCTCATGCCAGTCCAACCCAGGTGGACACCAGAATCCCTTCCAGAGCCCAGGTAGGGCCTCTGAGAGGGAGGGAGGCCAGAGACAACCTTGCCTGCTCCAACAGACATCTTGTCAAGAGTACTCTGGGACCAGAACAGTGTGAGACACAGGGAGCCCAGAAGGCAGACCAAGATCTTCCAGCCAGGGTTTGAGCAGAAGGAACCTTGGTGGCTGTTACAGGTCAGGCCGTTGTTCTTAGGGCTATTGTCCTTATCTGGGGCTCCTGGTTCTTACACCCAGACCTCAACGGCCTCTGGAGTCGAGGGCCCCGCTGTTCCTCCCCAAGCAGACCGTTATGGTTTCTGTTGCTAGGAAAGGGGGTGGGGGGCTGTCTGCTTAATTAATCATTTTGGGCCACCCTGGGAAACTCATTAAACTACCTCAGGCTGGGAGCCGGAACACTGCCCTGGAAGTTAGATAGAACTTTCTAGTTTGTTATATTGGGGTCTCTTTATCTTTCCATTCATACATACATGTGGCTAGGAAAGTGTGTGTGTGTGTGTGTGTGTGTGTGTGTGTAGCAAGTGTGCCCTTGTCTCTACCATTCTTTTGTGTGTTTTTGTTTCCTAGATTCTGCAAGGAACTTCCCCTGATTCTTCTTAATTACCAGTGCCGAGGACATTCAAGATGCTTAGAGCAAAGGTCAAAACCCACCTGTTTTCCTTGCACTTCATTTTCTGGCAGTTCCCACAATAGCGTAGATAAGTAAAAGATTAAGGCAATCTTTTCTAATTAAAGTAATTTAAAAGCGGGGATGATTGTACCTTTCATCTGAAAGGGAAAATATTTACTCATTTAACTGTAGGCCCTTAAAAGCATTCAGGAGGTCTATTTGGATAACCGGATGCTCTCCCCCCTCCCCCTGCCTGTTCTCTCTCTCTCTCTCTCTCTCTCTCTCTCTCTCTCTCTCTCACACACACACACACACACACACACACACACAGAGAGAGAGGGAGAGAGAGAGAGAGAGAGAGAGAGAGAGAGAGAGAGAGAGAGAGAG
>JADRCH010000014.1:9461402-9480677 GCA_019843965.1 Rhynchomys soricoides | reverse complement strand
GAGAGAGAGAGAGAGAGAGAGAGAGAGAGAGAGAGAGAGAGAGAGAGGCATTGGTTTATGGAGCTTGGAGCAGTCTGACAGGGCACCCTGAAAGCCAGGCAGGAAGGAGGGAGCCTATGGGCTCTGGACCTTTTAGCTTCCAGTCAAGCAGAGTGTGCAGCCTCTGGAGCACTTGGACTTGAGTTTGACCCAGGGTGGGGTTTTCTTCTGTTGTTGTGTTTGGTTTTGTTTTTATGAAGCAGGGCCATCTTGTACAGACTGGACTGGAACTTACCATGTAGTCATGGCTCTCCTGGCCTTGAGCTACTTGTCCTCACACCTCAGCCTCTGAGGCTCTGGCCTTCAGGGGAGACTCTGCCTCTGCCAGTGGTATTTACGTTGGTTCTTTCTTCCTGGGACAATAACCCAAAGGCCCCTGGCTGCTGCGTCCCCTTTGAGCCTCTTCCCTCTGACTTGGATTGGGTGAAGAACTCTTCAGAGAGGCTGGTGGTCTTGGATAGCATCTTCCCATCTTCCCTGGCTATGGCCAGCAGACAATTTTTACATTTTGTCCAATTTTGGACAAGTCTGTATGTGGACAAATGAACACTTGATCACCAGCAGAGCAGACACATGTGGCACGGGCTTCCTGCAGAATAGGTAAAAATCTAGCAGTGGCTCTCCGCGTCTACCCCAAAACCAAGTCCAAGGCAAATTAATCACCCCATTTCCGGGAGTGTGAAGCTGAATGGTCCAAGTTGAAACTTTTCCTAAATAGGGAGTGGCTTCTCTAGTGAGGTGTGGCAGTGGAGACAGAGGCAGCCTACTCCAGGGGGTAGGCCTAGAGTTTGGGGGCCCAGGCTCTTCTCCACACCTAGTCTGCACTGCTAGTAGATGCTTCAGAGTGGAGCAGCTCCACCAAGACCTCAGAACATGACAGGAAAGCTCCAAAAATACCCTGGTTTATTTGTTCTCCAACAAGGGCCTGGCTACCTCCGCCTGCCCCAAGCTAGATAGCATTCTTAGTCTGATCCACCTCTGCCTGTCCCAGGTTAGATAGCATCTGTCGCCTGATCCATAGCTCTTAGCTGCTACCCTTGCACAAGATAACCTGCTCAGAGTCAGTGTGAGTAGATCAGGGTCTACAGTGGAGCCATCCATCCAGGGAGCTCTGAGACAGGGGTGGGTTTGGAGCTCTCCCTGTGTTGTGTGTTAATGTCAATAGCCTGTCTTTGGACTCTGAACTCTAGGAAAGTCACCCCCAAACCTCCCTCTTCCTTGGCCTGGTTGTTTACTTTGCCCCTAACACACTACCCATTGTTCCAAGCACTTACCTCCTGGAGTAGGTTGCCTCTGGAGAGGCAGATCTCATTCTGTCATTTCTCTGCCTGATCACCAGCCATAGGGGGGGTACCCTAACCCCAGGAAAGAAGACTCACTGTCCTACATATAGCAGAGGATCCTAAAACCCGGCTCCCATTGCATGCTTGCATATGGCATGTCCTTACTCCCTGAAGCATCTTGCTGACCCCTGACAGCCCAGGGCTCCTGCAAACCTGTGTGCACTGCACAGGTGTCCACTACAAAAAGGGCAAACAATTACAGGGTGCCTGATGCTCGGAAGCCCATCAATAGAGCCCAAGGGGTAAGCTTTTATCTTCCAGCACAATGCAATGCCTGGGTAACCCTGGCCTCCTTCCAGCCAGCGTTATCCGTCTGCACTGGCTCCCTCTACTCCAAAGCTGCCTCAGCCTGAAGGGTCAGGGTGCTGGCAGCACAGCCCTGGTCTCCTTCAGCTGCATTCTGGGGATTGTATTTGACCTAACCTACGCATTTGGTGACTAATTTACTCAATGGAAACTGTCCCTCAGGAACTGGAATCCATGCAAAAATAAATTCTCCCTCTGGACCAGCTTTTCTAATCTCCCCCTTTCTGCATTCTGCGTCTTTCTTTCTAGCCCACCAGTCAGTCTTTATCTTTATTCTTCTTCCCACTGAGACCCAAACAAATCTGGTAAACAAACTGTCAGGCCACTCTCTTAAAGAGACAGCTCAAGGAGATTGCAAGCTTGGTTTTCCTTCATGCTGGTGGGATCCAAAGGTCAAGTGGGAGGCAGGGTTAGGAAGTGGTCCATTGCTTAGACCAGGAGAAAGGAGAAGCTAGCCTAAAGCAATCCAGAAAACTGATCTAGTATCTACCTGTCATTTACCATACCTCAAGGAACTGAGGGACCAGGAAGGAGCCACTGGGGCTATCACAATAATAGACTCTTCTGGGTAGGGCTGACTGTTCAGGTGTGAGCATCTAGACCTTATTTTCTTATGTCCCTGAGATCAGAAAAGGCTTTCTTCCTTCTGTAGTATGCCTTGTAAACTGTATTTTCATGTGTACTGCCTCCCCTCCTGCCACCAGATCAAGTAAACACATCTATGAAATGACAGAGGATAAAAGATAATGACATCAGGGATCTGGGTCCTAGTAGTCACAGGCTGTTTTCCTCTGGACTTCATCTGCGTGTATGTTGCTGTTGTAGTGAGTGAAGTCACCGTGCGGGTCAATGTGTGTGTGTGTGTGTGTGTGTGTGTGTGTGTGTGTGTGTGTGTCGGTCTGTCTGTCTGTCTCTATGTGTATCTGTGTACCTGTGTGTGTTTATTTGCTTGTGTGCTGGGCCACTGCGTTGAGAAACCTCTGCTCCAAATAAAAACCTTCTATCACCCAAGCGAGTGGACTCCTCATTGCCAGCGGAGTCATCCGAGTGGGACATCGTCCATTTATAGAGAGAAGGCTGGGTTCATTTTATTCTCAAAGAATGGGACAGCAGACAGGCCAGGTCTTGAAGTCACCTGGGAATCCTGTGCAGGGTGTTTGCTGAGGTTCTGCAGGCCTAGTGGCTGCTCCAGGACCAGACCAAAATCCAAGTGTGAAGTCTGCAAGAGCTCCTCCTGCCATGCCCGCCTTGTGAAGCTGCCTCTGCCCATTTCTTGTCCCCAGCGTAAACTGCCCATAGCTTTTAACCTGAGCCCCCAGTGAGCCAAATGGCATTGAATAAAGGTGGCTTTTCCCCTTTAAGAGAACACAGAGCCTTCCCCACTCCCTCTTGGCACCAGGCAGAAAATTCTCCTGGTGGGCAGGATTACAAGATTACTCAACTTTCCCAAAACAGACCTGAAGGTTTGGGTCTAAAATGACTTTCTGTGTGAGCCTTTCCCAGTGATTTATGACAGATGTGGTGCCCAGCTCACCCTCTTCCTTCCCTCCCTTGCACCAATAACTTTCTGTTACCTTCATTCCGGGCCCCTAAGATTTCCAGGGACACAGTTTTCAGAGAAGATGAGCCTTGGTTCAGATGGCTCTGGCTTGGTGGGAACGTAGCACATCCTTGGGCCTGGATCTACTCTCCCAAGCTTTTTTGATCTGCCATGAGAAGCTCTTGAAGCCATTGTGACTTGGAAGAATGGCAGGAGGCCCCGATGGGTCTTAAGCCAGTCTGGTCCCCTCCTCAGTTTCCTGCAGGCTCTCTTTCCACTCTGGATCCTGCGCCCAGCTTCCTCTGTGACCTGGATCTGTCCTGCAGCCTCCAAGCTAGCCTGTTCTTTGCAGAAATCAAAATCCTAAACACCAACCACAGAGCCCAGGTTGTGCTGGGACAGTCAGAGTATGCCACTGTGGATAGATTAAGCCAGGAAGATGTGTCCCAGGATTCCCAGAAGCCCTCCTGCACACTGAAGTTCCCCGGAGAGAAGCCACATCTTCTCAGCTGGTGTCTCTGTAGGGGACCTTATCCTTGGAGAAGCTGGTGGCAGAGAAGTGAATTTTAAAGAAATCATTCTTTCAATAATGCCTTGGACCCTTACAGCTAGTACAGTTCTTTTCTTTTTTGAAGGGGCCATTTGTCTTGAAGGTCTGCATGAAGAGAACAGTCTGCCAGTGTGGCCATGTGGAAGGCCTTGGGGGTGGGAAGGCTGCCTGGCCAGGTTCTCCTGGGCTGTTAGATCCCAGGCCATTTGCAGAAACTCAAAGCCTGAATCCAGAGCAGATTCTGGAGGACAACAGGCCAACCAGCAGAGTTCAGGTCATCTGGGAGCCCTGCTGATGTAGCCTCTTTGAAGAGTACAGTAGTTATTATAGGTACTGGCTATAGAATTAGTAAGTATCAGAGCTAGGGCTGGGGGTTTGCTCAAGGCTGCAGGGTTCAATCTCTAGCAATGTAAAACAAAAGTAAGTGCCAAACCTTGGACAGAAATGTCTAAGTCTTCTAACAGTGGTCTGTGGGATCACCTGGAGTGTTCTGATATAGCAAGAATGAGACCTGAGGATTTGGATTTCCAGTAAGTTCTCAAACGATGCTGACGCTGAAGGATGTGTACTTTGGAAGCACAGCTGGGAGCTAGAGGGATAGCTCAGCTATAAGGTCTTGGCTCACATCAAAAATAAGAGAAGACAGTAGTATTAGATCATCTCTTTAAAGGTTCAGAAACCAAAGCCCCGACATATTTCAGGAAGGAAGAATAATTCAGAGGGGTCCCTAAGAGGTCGGTTGCCGAGCTGGAAGTTAAGGGTCTCATATACTTGGGTTGGTAAGGTTCTTCCACCAGCTCTCCTTGTTGGCTTCCATGGCCTGTTGGGCACCTTTTGGAGCCAGCTGTGACTTGGGAAAACGGGTTTGTACCCATAGCAGCCAGTTGGTGCTAGAAACGGAAGTGGCATGTTTTGGCATATCCTGACCTCCAGGTTGAAAACTGTTTATTTGGACAATTAAGGAAGCAGCTTCAGCTGAACCACAAAACCAGACAGAGCCTTTATCTTGGGTAGCACACTCTTGGTTTCCTCCCATCTCCTGGCAGGGGTGTGGAGTGGGGCTACATTGGGCAGAGTGGGTCTGGGAAGGCCACTAGCAGCCTTTGCCTACACGTCTGCTTTCAGGAGATCAATCAAGTGAATGAGGTCAAAGCTTCTTGGTTATCCTTGGTGTTGGTGACAGGGTAGGGAATGAGAAAGCTTTTTCATCAAGGACCCTAAAGTCTCTGGAGGCCCTGGGGCCTCTGGAGCTGCTTCTGTAATTGACTGTAGGATCAGTAACGGCTGGACCACCTTCTCTGCTCCAAAGATCTTGTCTCAAGCTATCTCCCTTCCTGGCTTCAACCAAAATATGGGTAAATTCACACCCTCTGGGCTTCCTGGGGCCTCTGCTGGGAGGAGTTCACTAGAAGATAAGGAATGTATTTGCTTACAGTTCTTGGAGCTGAAGCAGCTCCCATAGCAGGAGAACCCTGAGGCCCCAGGACCTCAACTCCCACTGAGGATTATGGTTGGGGGCAGGAACACCAAAGACAATGGCCTTCTGGTCACCCCACTCCCACAGACTCCCAATCAAAGCAAAGAAAACAAACACCAGGCAGTTGAAAAGAGCCATTCTGAGAAGTTGTTTCTGTTGACTAAACATTGGCTCAGTCACTCCACCAATATGGGGACCACAGGGACCTCTCAGAGAGGGGCCATATATTGTGAGGGAAATGAGACGGGTCTGGGTCTGGAAAGAGCTACAACCAGAGCTGCACCAGAGGGAATGGCAGTGGTCAGCTGAGGGCAATTGCTTTAGCCTCACACTGACTAGCCAGATGGACTCAGAGAAAAACCAAAATGCAAGCATAGGCTTCCTTCCCCAGCCTCAACCCTACAGCTAGGAGCAGAGCTGGTCCACCCTGGTCACAGCTGTCAGTGTTAGCCATTTCATGGAGACACAGTCTCCTGACTGTTACTAGGTGCCAATCACTCTGCCTCCTTCCTGGTGCTGCACTCTCTCGAGTTCTCTTTCTCCTTCTGGGATACAGCAATCAATTTTCAGGTCTCTCTAACACCTATAGGATTTATTTCCAGAATCTTAGACTTTAAAATCAAACATCTTATTCTGGCTCCAAATGATTGACTCAGCTTTGTCAATCTTGTCTCCCTGGTTACGCATACACTTCATGAAAACTTCTTAGGGTAAGAAACAAGTCTCTTGCCAGTCACAAACCCCTCCCCCTCATGACCCACCTGGGTCTCCCTTTGTGGTCATGAGTGGTTTTGGCATTGACCAGTTTGGCTAACGGCCCTTATTCTAGGCCTGTGTGTCAGAGCAGGAGGTGGGACCTGGAACACAGATGGACACTTTTTATCTGCCTCAGAGGCTGCCTTGGAAACCCTCATCTGCCTAAGGATAGGGCACGAGGGTTAAGGCTCTGGAAGGTAGGAGATGTCTCCCTTGGGGAGTGCCTTTTCACATGGCTCAGTGATCAGTGGGGTGGGAGGTAAGCCAGGAAGGGGAGTGTAGGGTGGGGGAACCATAAAACCTGTACCCCGCCCCACCTCAATCTCTTTCTCCTTCCCAGCTCCTGGCTCAGTTTTTAAAGTAAGAAATGGCAAAGAAAATAGCTGCAGTGCTATGGACGCCAGAGACGGGAACGTGGGGATGGGAGGTACGGCCAGAAGTGTGGGTTGCACAGGGAGCTAGAATTCAGCAGTAGAGTGAAGACGTCTGCATTGTTTCAAAGCCGGGCAGCTACTTCCATATTTATGCAGACGCCCAAAGACCACACGGCCAAGGGAATGAGAGCAAAGCTGAAGCCATATGCCTGGGAGAATCCAACCGCAGCTCAATCTCTCTTCCCTCTCTCCTTCCCAGCCTCCAGGGCTCAACCTCATTCCTATGCTGGAGTCGTCCCTCCAGGGGGCAGGAGTGGAGGGAAGATGCGAGGAGTTCTCTTCTTGCTTTCCTGTCCTGTAAGCATTTCCTCAGCATATGCTCCCTACCCTGGGAGACATCCTCCTAAACTCACACTTGGGGGAAGAGGCCAGACTGCTGGTCGGTCAGTAATAAGAACCCATCTGGTTTCTGGAGGTAGTGCCAGGCCCCAGGCCCTGAGCTTCGCCTGGCACTCTTACCTCATCCCCCCATTAGAGAGTCGGCTTAAGGTGGGAATTATCATTCCTCGTTTACAGAAGAGGAAAAGATCTCAGGCCAGGGGGCCTGTTCAAACCACAGGGTTCTTAAATGGCAGAGTTGGGAACTGGCATCAAAGTCCTTTGTTACCCAACCCGGCCATGATTCGCTCCAGGGGGCAGGGCCTGCCCCCTCAGAGTCCTTGTCCGGGGCAGGCCAGAGCAGACGTGCTGTCGCCAGGCCTGGCCTCTCTCTGCGGCAGTGTGGGCTGCTGTGACCCTGTTTCTGAAGGCTGTCACGCTTCCTGCAGGGGAGCAGCCATTCCTCTGAGAGCGGAGCCCAGAGGCTAATCATCTGGGCAGGCCTGACTCTTCACCAGAGGTGTGAACATGCCTGGAATGAGGCTGCTTTAATGGACAAGTTGGAATCCGTTTGTGAGCAGTAAATTGCCCCAGTCCCCAGGGCCATTTTCCACCATAAATCTAAACTATTTGACTTTGCAGATCCCTAGTGCTGAAGCCATAGCTGGGACAACAGGAAGGCTAACAGAACGTGTGGGGCATTAGGGCCAATCCCAACAGAAGCCACAAGCCCTCAGCTTCTCCTGCCTTCTTACCCAAAGTTCCTTGTATGAACTGCCTCTGTCTGAACCATTCCTCTGGTTGCTTCCTGTCTCTCACAACTCGTTTTGTTGTCCCCCCCCCCCCCATGGATCTGCTCAAGGATCTGTCTCCTGAGGGTGTAATCTGCACCAGTGGTTTAAGAGGTCCCACTACATGATTTCACAGCTGCATCTGTAAGTCTTGACTTCTTTCCCATCATCCCCTGTGAGTACATCCCCCAGGTGGCCACACAGGAACCTCAAACCCATGTGGTCCAACTTGCATTCGACATCTCCTAGCCCCACCTCACTGACAGGACCAAGGCCTGTCTGGAATTATCTTTGGCTCCTTCATCTCTTAGCCCCCCAGGTGGCTCCAGGTCCTGCTTCTTGGCCTCCAGAAGTCGTGTCTCCATTTTTTTCCTGTGGCCTTGGCTCCCAAGCCAGTTTGCCCTCTCTTGCTTCTTCGACCTTGCATTACAGTTACTCTAGACTGGTGGTCCTCGATCTGTGGGTCATGACTCTTTGAGGGGATCAAACAACCATTTTACAGGGGTCGAATATCAGATATCCTATATATTAGATATTTACTTTACAATTCATAACAGTAGCAACATTATCTGACTCTTGCCTGCTCTTGGGGCCCTTTTCTTCCTATTGGGTTACTTCTTTTAGCCCTGATAGGTGAGTACTTGCCTAGTCTTATTATAACTTGTTATGCCCTGTTTGGCTGATGTCCCTGGGAGGCCTGCTCTTTGCTGAAGGGAAATGGAGGAGGAGTGGATCTGGGGGAGAGGGGAGGTGGGAGGAGGGACTTGAAGGAGTGGACAGTGGGGAAACAGTTTTCAGGATGCAATGTATGAGAGAAATTTTTTTAAGTAGCAAAGTTACAGTTATGAAGCGGCAGCAATAATAATTTTATGAGGAATAAATATGAGAAACTGTTAAAGAGTCGCCACGTCATCGGGAGGGTTAAGAACCACTGCTCTGGACAATGCCATCGCTCCTATCCCATTCCGTCCCATTGTCCAAGGTCCAGCCAGACATCACACATCTAACCCAAAGGTTGGTTAAGAGCAAGGTATCTACAGCCAGACTAACGGGCCTCAGATCTTACTACTATCACCTCTCTGTAGGTATGACCTTTGGGCTAGTTCATTCCTTAGCCCTTGTGTCTTGTTTTACCAGTCTGTAAAATGGGGAGATAGTAGCCTGGATGTTGTGTGGAGAAATCCAGCTGAAAGCCCTCAAGACTGTGGCTGGCTCGTGGCAAGCATTTCATGAGTGAGTCTGAAGATTCCAGGCGATGCCTCCACCAATTCCCAGAGCTGCAGCAACCCCACCCTAGCCCACCCTGCTATAGCGTTTCTTCCCCATGCTTCCTTCCATGTCTACCTGGTTCTCAGAGTAAAAGTCTTTGAAGGCGACTGGACGATTGTGAGAAACACGCTGGATCAAACAAGGAGGCTACATCACAAAGTACACTGACAGGCTGTACAGTAGCCAAACCCAGGGATATAACAGGCTCTCGGGACATGGTCACCAGCAACTGGTCACACAACCTGGGTGGTGTCCCCCCCTCCAAATGCCCTGCTTTCACTTTAGGTGGAAGTGAAGTAGACGGATGGGAGCAAATGGAAGCTTTGTAGCTCCCAGCTTAGCTGAAAGTCACTGCACAAAGGCTTATGGGCACACTCTACAGTCCAGTATAGAGAGATGGACTTTGTCTCTCTGTCTGTCTGTGTCTCTGTCTCTGTCACTCCTCCCCCCCCCCCCAATTCTAGTTCATGTAATCTCATTAACCTTTCCAGGCACAAAGGTCATGTGATCCAGAATGACTCCCATGGTGCCCTAATTTGATCAAAAGGCTGTAACTAGGAGATGGCAAGATGGCTCAGTAGATAACTGCAGTTTCTGTGCCAGCCTGGTGACCTGAGGCAGACCTCGGGACTCACGTACCAATGGAAGGAAAGAATGAACTTCACAGTGTCTTTCTCTGACCCCAGCACACCTGCACACCCATCGCACAGACAGGAACAAGCAAATTAACAAAATGTAAGGATATGTTTAGCGACATCTACACCTAGGACATATGGAGGCCCCCAATACCTGTTATGTCGTTTTTAGTGCTAACGTCTCAGTGTCTTGGTGTCCCAAACAAAGACTACATTTTGCAGCATTGTTTGCCTCTGTCACAGACTAAGTCAAACAGCCACTAAAGGGAGATGATGCCCTTTTTGGTTTGCCCCTAAATGTAACCTTTTGCCTAAATCAGGGACTGCAGTGTATGCCTGTGTGTGTTGCTTGTTAATCTTCTGCAGGGGAGCCACAGTTGCCCCTTTCAGTTAAGTGGGAATCAAAAGGTGTCTATGAGTCGGACTCTTATGAGGATCACACGGGTTACTACTATGTGAAAGGTGGTGAGAACCGCTCCTGGTACACGCTTTGCTGAGCATAGCTACGGTAAAGATAGATGAAGGAGATGCGAGTGGCAAGGCTAGACTTAAAACCCACGTTGATGGTTTGGGAGAAGCCATGTATTGAGGATGGGCTGGACCCTTAACCTTCATTGAGCCCTTGATGACAAGCTCTTGACAATTTACCTGAGATTGATAAAAATCTGTCTTGTTTAAGCCATCATTTTGGGTTTTCAGTGGCTTGTGACGAAGCTTAATTCTAAACGATATAAGGACCTTGAAGGTTTATCAGACGTGATTGTCCAGGTCACTGTATTGCAGTTCCTTTGTGACCACATCTTTGTCTCCTTATCTGCACAGGAGGATTTTCAAGCTATCTTTGTGGTTTGCTATTCCTTATACATTCTATTCCCAGCATAGGCCTGAGGAAGTACTGAATGAACCAAGAAATGACGTTCAAAGTTGTTTCGTTAGGTAGACAAAGGTTTCTTCAGCTGTTGCAGAAAGTTAGTGGTGATAAGATGAGGGCAGGAGAGATGGCTCAGTGGGTCAAGGTTCACTTTGCTCTTGCAGAGGATGCCAGTTTGTTGTCAGCATGAACGCTAGACAGCTCACAACCACCTTTAACTTCGGCTCTGGCCTCGTCAGAAACACACATACATGCACATAATTTAAAAACAAGTCTTCTATGTAAGAAATAACACTCATCCAAATATTCCACGTTATATTGAACCTTACGGCACACTGTGTCAAAGGTATATCACCAGTCCCAGCGTGTGAAGAAGGGAACTGGCCTTCAGAAAGACGGAGGTCACAGCTCCAGCCAGATTCTGGCTTAGGCCACTTGCCTCCAGAGTCCCACGTCTTTTAACGGTCTTGCTATATAACATCTCCAAGGGTTTTTCTCCGATGAGGTCTTTGGAAGAAAGGTTGGGGTCGCCAACTGCCAGGTGCCAGGTGAGGCCGCCAGACCACAGCGCCTAAGCACCACCTTGCTCCTCTGGGGACTTTGGAGAGCTCTCTGGGAAGCTGAAGGGGAAGTGAGAGAAAGGATTCACACTGGACCCCTACTGGGCCAAACCAACGTCTCTTTCATGATTCCGTCCCATTCTTGATATGCGCAGTGGCTGGTTGGACTGGCTACATTTTGGCTAAAATTTTGACATGGGGTAGAGTTTGTCTTCATTCCTCACTTACCTGCCTGCTGTCCGATTTTCCGAATCTTGTATCCTGTGCTGGTTCGCACATTTTTATCTCAAAATTGTTCGTTCTGAAAACTGGAATTACAGGGCACAGATGTTAATCTCTCCAGATGACAACTGAGAAATGGGAATTTTAGACACCAGATTTTAGTATTTTGGAATACAGGTTAGAGCAGATTGAGCCTAGGATCTCATGCATGCTAAGGAAGCACTGTACTACTGAGCGGTATCCCCAACTGCCGGTTTCTCTTCCTCCTCCTCTTTTTCTTTCTTCTCCTCTTTTGTTTTTGTTTTTTGTTTTTTTCCCTTTCTTTTTTTGAACAAGGTCTTATTAAGGTACCCAGGCTAGCCTTGAATTTACTGTGTAGCCAAGGCTGGTCTCGAACTCCCGTCTCCTTCTGTCTCCTCCTCATGAGTAGCTGGGATTACGGATGTATATATTTTTAAATTTGTTATCTCCATTTATCTTCATTTCTCCTTCCTGACCCCAGAGCTCACAAGGTTCACTCCAGTCTGCTTAGCCAGGGGGTTTCTGTGCCCAGTCCCAGTCATGCCTGTCACTCCTGCCATCCTGGCTCAGGACTCCCATGGCCCCTGCATGGGTGGCATGCTTTAGTACCTTTGTGAGCACCGATCTTCCAATCCAAGCCTTGGTGTGCCTTTAGTTCTACGAAATGGTCTGTGCCCAGAAGTCAAAGGCTGTGCGAATGCCCAGAGATGTTGTTGCTAGTTTGCTCTTCTGATGCTATGATTAGCCTCTCAGACCAAAGGCAACCTGGGGAGGAAGGGTGTTTAGGGCTCATCCTTCCAGATCACATCCATCACTGAGGAAGGTCAGAGCAGGAACCCAAGCCAGGAACCTGGATGCAGGAACCATGGACAAATGCTACTTGTTAGCTTGTACCGTAGTTCATGCTCAGATGGCTTTTTTCACGTCCCAGGATTACTAGCCTAGGGATGGCCCAGTGTATCAGTCTCACCCACATTAGTCATAAGTGAACATTCAAGAAAATTGGCTTCAAACATGCCCACAGGCCAATCTGGTCAAGGCAACTCTTCAGTTGAGATTCACTTCTTCCAGATGACTCTATGTTTAAGTTGACAATAAAAACTAACCAAGATGAGAACCACTTTCTACTTGGAAAAGGCATTTTGGCCTCTGTAGATTTTTCAAAATTACTAATGTTATTATTTTTTTCTTTTTGTTTTTTTTCAATAAAGATTTTATTTATTTTATATATATGACAAATACACTGTAGCTGTCTTCAGACACACGAGAAGAGGGCATTGGATCCCGTTACAGATGGTTGTGAGCCACCATGTGGTTGTTGAGATTTGAACTCAGGACCTTTGGAAGAGCAGTCAGTGCTCTTAACCACTGAGCCATCCCTCCAGCTCCACTATTGTTATTATTACTATTGTACTTTGTACATATAAATGTTTTGCCTGCATATGTGTCTGTGTACCATGTACATGCCATGTACAAAGACCCAAAGAGGGTGTCCGATCACTTGAAACTGAACTTACAGACAGTTGTGAGCTGGGTGCTAGGAATTGAACCCATGTCCTTTGGAAGAGCAGCCAATGCTCTTACCCACTGAGCTATCTCTTCATTTCCTTCTGTGGGTTCTTAAAGGTCACTCTGTTCGAAGATGTAATGATTTTTAACCATATTCTCCTTCCTGCCTGGGGACCTGTTTAAATATCTGGTATAAGGTAAGATCTCAGGAGGGACTTTCTATGCTATCTTCTTCCTTCTGGAATCACTCAGGCATGCATGGCCACTGAAAGCATGGTGGCAAATGATACCATCAAAAACCTTCCCACAAGGAGGCCAGGAGAAGCAAGGGCCTTCAGAATCGCACTATGAGTATCGCATCTTCTTCCTTTACTTCTATTTTTAAATTTATGTATATATGAGTTTTGTGCTAATATGAGCCTTGTATATGCAGGTTCCAGAAGAAGCCAGAAGAAGGTATTGGATCTCTCTGGAGCTGGACTTAACAGAGAGGTGTGGGCCTCCTCTGTAGGAGCTGGGAACCTACCTCAGGTCCCCTAGAAGTGCTCTTAACCTCTGACCACCTCTGCAGCCCAGCATCACTGTTTCCTAGGCTAATCTGCTCTTGTCAGCTACAATGGACCCTGTAGAGTCTGCTCTGGCCTGGCTGGCTTCATACTCCTCTTGGCTCAGCCTTAGAGTAGTTTCCCAGCCTGGGCTGGAAAACACAGCTGGCCTTTCATAAACTGACTCAACAGCCAGCTTAGACTCAGCCCCAGTCCCTCCCCAGCTCTAGGCAGCCAGTCCCAAGGATCCAGTGAGGAGAGCAGAGGTCCTTGCTCTTCTCAGAAAGATTCGCTGTTGATCTAAGATAGCCACACCAGAAATTGCAAAAAACAAACGCAGGCACATTCAAGTTACAGCCTCATGGTTTCAGTCCCCCATGGCCAAGAGCAGTAACATCCAGATGGAAGAAATTCATCTCAGCATGAACATGTGTTTCCCTCTGTGACTTTTCCTGGGACCCAGGTCGACAGCCCTGAAGAAACTGCCTGGAACCAGGCTAGGGCAGGAAACAGGGCCTTTGAGATTGAAGCTAGAACAGAACATTCTAACCATAGAGTCTGAACCTTGAACCCCAGGACTCCTAGGAAATGAGGCTTGTTTAGGAGCCTCATTAGAGATAAATCCAGGAGAAATATTTGGCCTGGATTTGAATTTGAATTGTGATCGGGGGTTCAAATGCTTTAAGGAGGTAGCATCTATGTTCACAGCATTCACCATGTTCCGGGCGCTCACAGCAGGCTGAATTCCTGCATGCCTGCCTCTTTCCTTCTATGCTTTGGGCCACAGGATAAAATAATGGAGGTGTGATTGGACACATGGATAGAAACAATAATTCATTCTTTCACATTTTCCCAAGACCCCTAAGCTCCAGCATCCTGCCGGGCTCACATTGAATCTATCACCAGGAACAGCCTCTGCCCACCCCAACCACATCCTCCCAGCTACCACAGGGATTCATCCTGTCCTCCCTCCCTCCCTCCCTCCCTTCCTTCCCCTGGAACACTCAGGATCCTCTCCTTTGAGTGCCTTACTCTTGGTGACTGAACTACTAGGGTAGCATCAATCCACACTGATGACAATGATCAACATTGTGACATCGTCTATTGTCTCACATATGTATAAAGTGTCATTTGACAAAATTACGATTTAGAATTCTTCTGAGTTTTATTGTCCATCCTAGAATATAGATAGTTAGATAGATAGATAGATACATAGATACATAGATACATAGATAGACAGGGAATTTTATAAACAGAGAAGAACTGGAAGAAGCAGAAACAAGACAGAATGTAGACTGGTAATCCTGGATCAGTATCCTGTTGCAGTAAATCTCCAAACCCAATATGCCTTTGCAAAACCACACAACTCAGTTACAATATTGATGAGCTGCATGCCTAGACGGGCAGATTTCCCACTACACTGCTCTATTCTTCAGCTATGAGATCCCTTGCTACTTGTGGCTTCTTAGGGCCCTGTGGTTCTGCTCCACCTTCCTTCCACCTCCTCTTCTTCCTCCCTCCCTTCCCCCATTCTCTTAAGCCCCCAGCCCCACCTTTCCCTTCCACTGCCACTCACAGGCTCTAGCCTTTATTTGCCAGTTAAAATGGGTAAAATGGAGAAGGTTCGCATGAAATCGTGATCCACTCCTAGTAGGGCAGCCCCTCTTGAGGAAGCAGAATTAACATCAGAATAAAAACAGCACCAGGGGAACCCACAACAGTATCCCTCATACAGGGCAGAGAATGATGCACTAGCCTCCCAGCTGAGATTGATGATCTCAAAGATGCCCTGGAAGAAGGGGACAGTGAGACAGAGATAGAAAGTAACTGGCTGGGCTTGGGCCGTCTGGGGTGTCTTTATTTTCAAGACTTCAGGCAGAAGTAAACTTCATTTTTATGCCAATTGTTTAGGAAATCTGACTATCATTGTTCTGGTTCTTGGAATGTCAGACAACAGTTTTGGTCTGATCTTTAGTACAGGCAATTCCATTTTGGTTTTTGGTCTGGTGTATTGGGGCCTAATTGTGGAGCATTATATATATATATATATATATATATATATATATATATATATATACACACATAACAAGGGCCTTCTGTAATTTTTATTTAAATATATATATATGTATATTCTGTGCCCAGACCTTGTTTGTTTGTTTATTTGTTTGTTTGTTTTTTAAACAACAAGGTTTCTCTGTGTAGCTCAACTGCCCTGGAACTTGCTCTGTTGACCAGGTTGGCCTCAAACTCATGGATTCACTTGCCTTTGCTTCTGAGTGACAGGAATAAAGGCGTGTGTCCCTGCTGCTGCTGCCGCCGCCGCGCCGCCACCGCCGCCACCACCGCCACCACCACCACCTGGCTTATTGCCCTCTAACCCCCTTTTAAATATAGAATCTTGATATGTAACCCAGGCTAGCCTTGAACTTGACACAATCCTCACAAATCAGTCTCTCTAATATTAAGATTACAGGTAAGAGGCACTATGCCCAGCTCACAAACACACTCTTTTTTTTGAGACAGGGTCTCACTGTATAGACCAATCTGGCTCTGTACTCACAGAGATCTGCCTGCCTCTGATGCACGCATGCCACCATATCTGACCCCAGCACTTTAAAGCACTTCTATCCAACAGAAGTTTAAAGTGAAGCATACATGTAATGTAGAATTTTCCATTAGTCACATTTTAAAAGTACAACCCAAGAAAACTTAATTTTAGCAATATGCTTTTATTGAACTCAATATATAAAAATGCAACTCTAATATAGAATCATTATAAAAATTATTTTGCTTTCTGGCCAACTATTTTTTACGATTTTTAAAGATTTCTTTCTTTCTTTCTTTTCTTTTCTTTTTTTTTTTTTTTGGATATTTACTTTATTGGCCAACTTTTGATATGCATTGTTGTTGTGGTTGTTGTTCTTACCAGCAATGTGAATTTGACTGCCAAAATTTCACAGAAAAGTCATCTGTGTTAGGCTTAATGACTTCTGTCTCTTCCATGGGACCTTCCCTTTGACAAGCTCCAAAATGGAGCAAGACAAGCCAGGGCTTTCTGGGAGTTAAGCTCCGAGGGCAGTGAGCTCACAACGGAGTCCTTGGTGATGAGTTGACAAAGGACAATTAGCCCATTGTTCTACCAGAGGAGGACTCCTAAGAGTGAGGGGAGTAGCAGCTGGGTTGGAAGGGCAGTGGGATGTACAAAGGGAGAGAGGCTGAGAGGCAGAGCAGAGAAAGCCAAGCACCCAAACAGAAAGGACGCCTTTTCAATAGGGTTGAAGTGGGCAGGGCACAGAAAAGGGAGACAGGTGGGTCTCTATGGGCCCGTTAAAGTGTTCATCAGACAGTTCTCCAGTGTCGCAAGGTGGCCTGGCTTGCATCACAATGACATTCCCCCTGAGCTGGAACAAGGTAATTGTTCCTAATACCAGATATTCTGACCACCCAGCAGAGGTAGATTCAGAGGCCCCAGGATTTCCATGTCCTCCAGGAGGCCTACCTTCAACATGTCTTCTGAATGACATGCAGTCTTGGATCAATGGACACAAATCTGGGCTGAACAGAGCTTGGGCAGAGGCCAGAAGAAGAGGGTAACCAACCTGAACAGAGAGGCGGAGCAATCGCTCCTTGCTGGTATAGACAGACCACAAAGGCCCATAGAAAGTCAGAGGTCAGCTTAGGTCAACCCTTAGGTAGTTAAAAGGAACAGACTAAACACAATGTGTGTGTGTGTGTGTGTGTGTGTGTGTGTGTGTGTAGAAGGGGGAGGATCCTGGTTGTCATGGTACCGAGGGCCCTGAGCCAGGTCATGAAGGCTGAGCCCAAACAGGGGTAAGGCTTTGAGAGGAAACTGCAATTAAAGGCTAGCCCTCATGGAGAGGCCCCCACAGCCAGCAATGAAGAGACCCTCAACAAGGACACCAGCACCCAATCAACTTGACTATAGAACCTGAAGGTGCATGGCCTTCCTGTTTCTGATTAGGGACGTCAGGGATTTAGGGGCAGAAGCCCATGTAGCCCAAGGCCATATTTTTATGGAAGATAGACCAAAGCAGACTCAAAGTCAAGCTGGAGCTTGACTTTGGGACTAGGCTAGTCCCAAAGGCTGTTGCCTCTTCCCATCCTCCCCTCAGGCTTTCTCATTGGTTTCCCAGTCCACGTGGCCCCACATCCCACATGGTCCCACATCCCACATGGTCCCACATCCCGTGTGACCCCCATCCCACGTGGCCCCACATCCCACGTGGTCCTCCATCTCATGTTCTCTCTTTCATCCTTTCTCAGGATTGAGCTCTTTTTCATGATTCGCTCTTCTGGTGAGGAATTTCCCATGTATGGTTGATGTTAGAAGCATCAGAACAAACTCCTAGAATGGTTGGCCAGGTGTCACAAAGTGGTCTGCAGACTAGGGTCACAAAACAGGCAAAAAGTCGCAAGCTTTGAGATGGCTACAGTCTCGCTGTGGCAAATGATAGGACTGACCCACTGAAGGCTTGCTTTCTGCTCACTCTGGAATTTGTACTCACAATACAAAACTCTGGCACCAGATGGCAGTGCTACACCGTCCTGAATCCAAGATGGCTCTCCTGGAGATGTTCTGAACCGCATTCATTCGTTCATTGTCCCACACGTATTTATTGAGTGTTTACAGTGTGCTGAAAACATTTCCAGATCCTTGGGATACAATACTGAATTCAATGCAGGAAAAAAACTATGCCTCCTGGGAGCTTCCTCCTCAGGCAGGAAGACAGCAAGTAAAAGAGAAAGCATCTGGTATGTGGTGTGGTGAAAGAGAGACCGGAGCCTGAGGAGAAAGTATGGAGTCAAATCCGACATGAGAGATGAGAAAAGCAGCGTTGAAGGAGGGGTGGGACAGAGGCTAGAGCCAAGGGGGTTGTTTGCAGGGATAGGGCTTACGGTAGTGGGTTTGTTACTACATCCCTTGTCTTGCTGCATGATAAAACGCCTCAGAAAAGGGGCTTAAGGAAAGACAGGTTTATTCTGGTTCATAGCTTGAGGGTACAGTCCATCCGTGGCAGGGAAGTCTGGCGGCAGGAGTCGGAGGCAGCCGACCTCATGGCACCCACAATCAGGAGGCAAAGACAACAGATGCTGCAGCTCAGCTTGCTGGCCTCAGTCCATGAGATGGTACCGCCCACACCAGGGTGGACTTCCCACCTTAGTCAGCCCAATCTAGATAAACCCTCACAGACGTGCAGAGATTTGCTTTCCTTGGTGAATCCCAAGCCAAGGAGTTACCGTCAAAATGAACCATCACAATTATATGTGTCAGATGAGGAGACTAACAGAGAGGCACAGAGACTGTCCAAACCGAGAAGTCTAAATCTGGAGGGCTTTTGGTATCTCCTGCCCTATCCTGATGTCACATTCGGTCCTGGGACCACATCCCCTCAATGTGGCAGGTCCACAGGCCTATCAAATCCTGCTGCCTTTCCATTCTAGGCATGTTTTCTGACCACCTTCGGTTAGTATGTGTAGTTATTGAGTTCTTGATAATAAAATAATTTTTAAGATTTATTTATTTTGTTTATATGAGTACACTGTAGCTGTCTTCAGACACACCAGAAGAGGGCATCAGATCCCATTACAGATGGCTGTGAGCCACCATGTGGTTGCTGGGAATTGAACTCAGGACCACTGGAAGAGCAGCCAGTGCTCTTAACCGCTGAGCCATCTCTTCAGCCCCCAACAATAAAATATTGATAAGGAGCAATGTATATCAATCCCACCCCCACTCCGCCCATCATCTGTAAAACCTGAGAAAGTATGGATCTCTGGAGTTCTAGCAAATGAAGTCCCAAAACAGAGGGTGACTGGTGCCCGACGACACCTCAGAAGTGAGTGAGTGACTGTTTTAGTCTATAACAGAATGCCACTGGGGGTGGGGGTGGGGAGTTATCATGAAAGGGAAGTTACTTCTCACAGTTCAGGAGACTGGGATATCCAAGAGATCTTCTTGCTACATCATAACATTGCTGGGAGCAATTTTCATATATATATATGAAAGAGAGACTGAGGGAGAGAGAGAGAGAGAGAGAGAGAGAGAGAGAGAGAGAGAGAGAGAGAGA
>JADRCH010000014.1:9430667-9452428 GCA_019843965.1 Rhynchomys soricoides | reverse complement strand
AGAGAGAGAGAGAGAGAGAGAGAGAGAGAGAGAGAGAGAGAGAGAGAAATCAAAGCAGGAGGGGTCACTGGGCAGGTGACTGGCCCAGAGTAACCCTCTGTCAGACCACAGCCACTGTCTGAACTCTAAGCAAGCCAGTATGTAAAGGGAGAGCCAATCTGTGGAAAATTACCCAGCAAAATCCACTGCCCCCAGACACAGAGCCCTGATTTTAGGCATTCAGCCCCCGTTTTTCTTTGAATCTCAGCCCTAGACAATGAGTTTTGCACAGGGAGATGGTCCTTGGACTGAGTGCCCAATCTGTTTTCACGGGGAGCCTAGGTCATGCTGAGGCTGCCTATCCCTACCACAAGGGGGCGCCCTCCCATGGGGTAGAATCCTCTCAGTGGTTCTTTCTCTTCAGAGCCCTGCTCCCGGATTCTAGGAGAAGAGCTAAGTGAGGACTGAACTCTCCAAACCGAGAGACTCCTTAGGTTTCTGAGGCCAAATGTGGATGAATGCACAGGTGAACCATGAAGGCTGACTGCCAACAGCTTGCTTTCCTGTCTCCTCATCTTGTTCCCGGGTCACTGACACCCAGGATGTGCTTGCACGGCTCCCTCTGTTTCTTGCCCCCTCCCCCCTTTGGCTTCAGAGACCCTCTGGTCATGCTAACTTCTGTAACCTGAGTTTCATGTTTCCTTCAGCATCTAGGACAGCATTTAGATGTGTCCTAATGGCTGTGGGAAGGGAGTGTTGGATTGGATGGGGCTGAAACCACATACTAGAATTTATCCACAGAGAAGCCAGAACCCTGTAAGTATTTTGATGTCCTTTCTAGAATAATCCAGGCTTTTTGTTTTTAATTAATTAATTTACTTATTTTCTTACTTACACCCTGCTCACTGTCCCCCTCCTGGTCACCCCTTCCCATAATCCCTCTCTCATCCCCCTTCCCCTTTGCTTCCGTGTGGGTGGGGGTTCCCCTTGGTATTCCCCCCACCCTGGCAGTTCAAGTCTCTGTGAGGCTAGGTGGTTCCTCTCCCATTGAGGCCAGACAAGGCGGCCTAGCTAGGAGAACGTATCCCATGTACAGGCAACAGCTTTTGAGACTGCCCCTGATTAGTTGCTCAGGACCCCCATGAAGACCAAGCTGCACTTCTGCTACATTTGTACACTCAAGGGTGGGGGCGGGGGAGAGGATTGCAGGCTTTTTAGTAATCTCCTCTACTCCTTCCCAGTTCTATGAAATTCCCCTAATGAGGAATGTCCTAGCCTTGGGGCTCTGCAGGGCTGGGGTGGAACCCTTGGGCCCAAGTCTGAATCTGGTCGAACCTCCGGGATACATTCTGCAGTATCTGGCACCTGAGTCTGTTCATTCAGTCATTTTCTCTGTCTCCTGGTGAGGTAGCAGACTCATCTCCCCCCCCTCTCCCCCCCATCTCTTGGCTCTGCAATGTGCTCTCTTTTTGAGACTTTCAACAGAGCAGAGAGTGGCCTGGCCCACCTCAAAGCCTGACCCTGAGTCATGGCCCTGGACCTGGACAGGACGTGGTTCACGCCAGTTCAGAAAACTATACAGCAAAGTCAGAAACCACCTGCACCTCTCCTTCCTCCCTAGACGTTATTTATGTGTGTGGCTTTGTGTTTGTGGCTTAAATGTGGCTATGGGAGGGTGGTTAATTAGCCCTCCGAGAAATGTGCTTCCCAGCAGGGCAGGGACAGGAACCGGGAACAGGTTTCTGATCAGGTAGTTAAATGCTGAAGATTTATCCTGCTTCAGATTAGGTGCTTAATGAAGCCAGAGGAAGGCATGCTCAGGAGATGCGGTTGAATAGGCCTGTTCTGTGCACAGAGATTGTCAGAAGGGCAGGAAATGCTAAATCAACTGTGCTTCTGGACCTGGAAGAAGGCAGGAGGTGCCTGAGGTTGAGGGCCAGGGCCAGCTTCAAGAGTCAGCATGTTGCCTGAGGCCAGGCACAAGAAGCCCCCCCATAGGTAGCTCTCCAGTGACTGTGTGGTCATTTCATCTCTGGCCATCTGTGGAATGGGACCCACCTGCCTCAGAGGGTACTTGTGGAGGAAAAGTGAGAGTGATTCAGGAGCTTTCCAGAGCCACCTTGACTTCAGAGGTCATTCTAGAATATTTATAACAGGTCACATGACTGTGGCTTACCCAATGCTGTAAACTGTTTACCCAAATGCTGTAGAGCATCCATATCCTAGAGACAGGAGGGAGCAGTTTTGGGGTCCTCTCTCATCTTTGGCTTCCTAGCCAAGACCCATCTCTTATCCCACCGTTCCCAGATGTACTAAGCTGGTTCTGTCTGGAGGGCTGCAGGCAGGAAGTTCCACATGGCCCTGCTGGGTGTGGGGTGGGGACTCCATGGGCCACCGAGGCCTGCAGATATTTATAACTGAGACTCTTTACATTCCGTGGACAGACATGCCTTAAAAACACCATTGAGAGGCAAGCCTCAGATGCCTGCATGCGGCCATGCTTCCTGTCACAGGCGAATGAGCCCAGAAAATGTATTCACAGTTCTGAGCCTTCTCTGCTTCCTAGGCTGATTTCATTTGAAATATTCAAGATGGAAGGGAGGGAGGGAGGGAGGGAGAGGGTAAAGAAAACAGGGTCCAGCTGGATTCTCCAGGGACTATGTTACAGCTGGGATGCCCTGGGACCTCCCAGATCAGAATTTAGCAACTTAGAAGGTCATTGTGAGGAGTGAGTGAGTTCAGAAGGAACACCTCAGAAGCAGACACAGTCTTAGGCTGTCTCCCAAACTGTACCTTCCCTCCCCAACTCCACCTTTCTTTCCCTCACTTTTTCTTAACCACCTGACCATACCTTTCTGCTGTATCTCTGTGAGATGTGCTCAGATCAAGGCAAATTAAGGTCCTCCAATGATTCAACACAGGCAGCCTAACCCGACGTGACCTTAAATGTCTGTAACTAACTGAAGTTTGAGAATCTGTGCTCTGGGGCCTGACAGTATGTCTAGTGGGAAAAGAACTCTGACTCTTCAAAGGAAGTGATAAGATTGCCCATTTGGAAGGGGCTCTGATGGAACTCCTTGCTGGGCGAGGCATCTCCTTTGGTCACCTCCTCCTTCCCGGAGACTCTCCTGACATTGCTAGCCAATCAACAGAGATTCAGGAAGCCTACAGTCCACTCCAGAACTCAAGGGTGCGTGCATCCGATACCAGGCCAGATCCCTCTAGAAGAGGTTTGCCCCTTCAATCTTGAGGTCAGGGGAGGGCTGAGAGAGTTTCCTCAGTGTCTTTCTTCTAAGGGGGTCCCTCCTACCCAGGGCTGCAAAGTTACCAGTGTCCCCAGCAACTCTGATGATTCATCCAGGAGTCATATCTCAATAGAACTTTCAATGGATATAGAAAACATTCCATGGCTTCGTTATCCAACATTGGTAGCTGTGAGCCAATGTGTACTGAGCCAGTGAGCTTCCGAGCAAACCAGGAACAAACCTTACCTCTTTGATTTAAGTGTGTCTCCATACCTACATGTGACTGGTAGCTGCTCTATGGACATCCCTTGAAAGCCTTGGCACCCTCTCTGTACCCTGGTACCCACTCTAGTCCTGTCCCGTTACACAGAGGGGAAACTGAGGCTTGAGAGAGGCACACTTTGGAGAACATAGAAAGCTGGGCTAGGACCTAAACCCACCCTCTCATCTGCCTCCCAGTCCAGCTTCTGGCCAGCAGCTCCTCTGGACCTTGGGCTCTGACTGCTGCGTGGGAAGTCGAGTGTGATGAAACCCAAGCCCACTTGGCTGTTGCCCAGCTGTGGTTTCGCACTTGAGCTGAAGAACTGGGTGGGGGTAGCTGAGGAGGACTGTCAGAGGGCGGGAACTCACAGGCTAGGCCAGCAAGCCCTGTGAGCAGTTGTCCCCAAGGGCGTTTCCAGGACAAGCAGGCCTCCAGCTCCTGATGATGCCCCCTGGTGACTGAGGACCCTGGTAGGACCCAGGCCCTCCTGACATCCTGCCTAGTTGAGAACCAAGAATGATGTTGGGTCAGGAGATGGGACAGTAGGGGACATCAGCTCTTCTAAGGACACAACAAGCCAGCTTGATCTTCCCACCAACTCCACTGGCTATGTAATTTGTGGAACCCAGTGCAAATAAATGCATGGGTTCCATGAAAACTGCAGGGCCTCTGGTGTAAAAATTAGCAAGGATTTCAAAATGGGGGCATCAAGATATGGATCCAAGCACGTGGCCCTCTGACATAAAGCCCTGTGCACTGGTAACCAGCGCATGGAGCTGGCCTGTCACCAACATCTCTGACCATTGAAGAGCTCAGAAGAGAGAAACTCATCTTCTAGACCAGGCTCAGGGTGAAACCAACCTGTCCCTAGCCTCCTCTGGAGGTAGACAATGATGGTTTCAGTTCTGTGCCAAAACATATATCCTCAGATCTTAGGCAGATGTGTGTGTGTGTGTGTGTGTGTGTGTGTGTGAGAGAGAGAGAGAGAGAGAGAGAGAGAGAGAGAGAGAGAGAGACAGACAGACACAAAGACAGAGAGTAAGAGAGTATGTATGTGTGAAAGAGAGAGAAAGAGAGAGAGAGAGAGAGAGAGAGAGAGAGAGAGAGAGAGTGTGTGTGTGTGTGTGTGTATGTGTTAAGGACCAGGGGAAGCTTCGCATGAGCTTTGATCTTTGCCTAGCCAAGGAGGGCTCAGAACAGAAAGTGCTTCACTAGGGAACAGTAATGAAGCCCTTACACATGGTTTCCACCAAGCACAAGTGAGGACCTTCCCTGCAGAGCCCAAGTCTGCACCTTTCACAGATGAAAGAATTAGTCCCCAGACAAGAGGTTTCCTGGAGGGAAGAGGGTAATTGACTCTTGATGGAGCAATTGTTCTACAGGGATGAACGTTCATCAAAATCCATCAAGCTGGTCTCTGAGAATCCGTGTGCTTTGTATGCAAATTATTCCCCCAACAAAACTGGATTCAATGAAGAACTGTTTGGAAAGCAGGATACAGAGGCTCTGGGAAATTGAACTGAGGAACTTGAGAGTAGGCCCATTCGGTCACAAAGAACCCAGGCTGGGATCAGAAAGGCAAGCTCTAACATGGCTGTGACCCCCTTCCCATAGGAAGATGCTGTCTTTCAGGGTCACGGTTAAGTGCTATGTGTTCAGGGGCACATACTGGTGCTGAGACCCACAGTGCCCTGGGTTACATAAGGCTCTCAGGTCCGGCCACCCTTGTGGGAGAGGGGCAGAGCTGGGGCAGCCTGTCCGGATGGCATGGCTTCTTAGTTCTTTCACATAGAGTGAGCAGAGCAGGTAAAGGGTTGAGGAGGCACCAGACGGCTCATGGTCGCTGGCGTGCAAGGGTAGAGATGCTTTTATGTGGGTCCCTGCTGAGTTCCTCTCCACAGGAAGCTGCTTTGGATATCATAAGTGTGAAGAATGGGGAAAACATTAGCGAGAATTGGGGTTCCCTAAAGAGGGGCGGAGATCAGAAACAGTATTGAGGAGCTGGAGAGGTGAGGCTTAGTTGGTTGAATGCTTGTCTAATAAGCATGAAGTCCCTGGGTTCTACTCCCAATGCTGCAGAAACGGCTGTCCAGGAAGTCTAGTGCTTGGAGGGTGGAGGCAGGAGGATCAGAAGTTAAGGCGTGGGATCCACAAGACTCCCATCAGGGGTGGGGGTGGGGAGTCAAAAACAAAACAGAAAAACAAAAAAACAGTATCAAGTTGAAACTGTCTTAAACATTGCATCTCCACTAGCAGAAGGAGACTGAAGGTACTGCTTCTGGGGCTGGCTTGGCCCTGTTCACACAGATCTCCAATCTGCTGTGTGGACTGGATTTATTTTTACCTGTGGATCTATCCTCCACCAAAGAGTGTAAGTTGCTTATCTCTATGGACTCCTGACTCTTGCCCAGGGACCAATACAAACATCTTGGTGCTTAATAACTGCTGGCAAATGAAGGACTCAGCCACAACTCTATCTAGTACCAAGAGCGGGTGCGGGTAGGGCGCAGGCTTTGGTCTCCATCATCTTCCTGACATAGCTACATCCTTCTTGGCTTTTATCCCTAAGGAGCTTTCTAGGTTCCCAAACTCTAATGATCCCTCTGTCTGTAGAGTCACACATTTTGCCAGTGAAAAAGCTGAAGCCCAGAGAAGTTAAGAGATTGTCCCAAGGACACACTGTGAGGAATTGACAGAGTCAGGCTAAGAACTTGGATTTCCTGGCTGCTCCACTGCCCAGGCGATGTGAGCTATGCTCTCTCAGTTCCTCACCCCACCCTATGCAGTGCTGGAGCTGGGTTGGGTGGGGCTGGCCAAAGGGAGACTTGAGGCTTGGCTTGGGCTAGGCACTCATGGAAATTGGACCGTTTTCCTGGGGCGGAAATGAGAAACAGATGTGACTCTGGGAGCTGGGGTGCAGACTCATGCTGTGTTAGGGGCTCAGGTTACAGAAGAGACATGTGACTGTGGTTATAGAAACTGCCTGAAACCCCAAAGCTGGGGTCCAGCCTGGGCCTGGGAAGCTAAACTCCTTCCCCTAACTCTCTACTTTCTGGTATCTCTGAGAGCCTGATGCAGCCAGTAGAACAGGAAGCTGGGGTGTGGGGAGGGAACCCCAGCTGCTGTGGCTGCTCACCCCACTTTGTATGTAGTCAAATCTGCTTCTCAACTCAGAGCTGAGCCTCTGTACCCCACATGTTCCCTCAGGAGGATGCCCAGAAAGGCCAAAGCTGCCCCACAGAGGATACCAACAGCCTAGGCCTGGCTGGAGAGCCTTAGAGCACCCCTAAAAATGTTGTAACCTCACACAGTACTTCCTGTGTCACCAACCTGCCCCAAACCTTTGGAGTGAAGGGGTGACCCTGCCCACAGCACTTGATTATTCTTGCAAAGCGTCAGGTGTTGGGAAGGCTTCTGGAAGCTTCACCTGAGTGAGGATTGTGGTAACTGGGAGTAGGGAATGATGTAAAGCCAGATTCCAGAGCAAGTGAGGCTCCCAGGTAGGCAGAGAGCCCAGGATGATTTAGCAATACACGATACTGTTTGTGAACATCTGATCTGCCTAGGTCCCCAAACCTCACGCTTGGTCAGAAAAGCACCTCATTCGATGACATACTCACGCATTCAGTTAATAGGTGTGTTTGCACACCCTCCTGAACACTAGCAGAAGCCCTGAAGACCCAGAGGTGACAGGGCATGGATCCCTTCCCCAGGACCTCCTTGCTGGTTCATTTCATTATGGAGTAGAGCATGAACTTCATGCCAGCACCCTTCTGGATTATGGACTCCGTGAGTGGTCAAAACACTGCCCCAGTGAAATGGGTGTCTGCAGGGAGCATGGCCTGTAAAAAACAAAACTAGATAGGTGTGGCCGCTCTAACGAGGTGGCCCACTGTAATCTAAGCACTAAGGAGGTAGAAAGGAGGAGTGACAAAAATTCATGCCCAGTCTTCAGGCCAGCCAGGGCCACATAGTGAGAGTCTATGTAAAAACAGCACACCAGGCCGAGCATGGTTGTGTACACCTGTAACGCAAGCACTCAGGAAGCTGAGGCAGGAGGGTTACAGTGTTCAAACACACAAGCCTGCAGGCGACAGTTTACATTCACAAGATAACAGAGGGTCAAGGAGGTAGTGTCTTGATGCCATGGTCCCCAAGCCAGGAAGGGAAGACTGTAACCAAGCACTGAAGCCAGAGGGAGCATTGAAATGAGGTGTCTGGGGTGTGTGTGTGTGTGTGCAAAGGCCCTGAGGCAGGAGCAGCAGCAAGGAGACATTGAGGAAAAGGGGTATGGGGTGGGCCTTTAGCTGTTGCTTTGAGTGGAAGATTCCAAAGAGGTTTTTACTTGCAAGATTTTTTTTTTTAAATTTATATGTTTGTGTATGTGTGGGTGCCCATGGAGAACAGAAGAGGCTATTGGATTTTCTGGAGCTAGAGTGACAGGCAGTTGTGAATCGCATATTATGAGTGATGGGAACTAAACTTGGGTCCTCTGGAAGAGCAGCAAGTACACTCAGACACAGACACACACACATGCACACAGACACACATCACACAGAGACACACACACACACACACACACACACACACACACACACACACACACGGTCTCGTATAGGTCTTGAACTTACTATGAAACCAAGAATGTCTCTGAACTGTTGGTTCTTGGACTCCTAACCCCCATGTACAGGAATTATGGGACTGTGCTACCACACCCAGTTTATTTGGTGCTGGGCTCAAACCCAGGGCTTCATGTTCGCCAGGCAAGCCCTCCACCAACTGCCCTGCATTTTCAAATGACCACTGGGGCTGTTAAGTCCACTATAGACTAGAGTTAGCAAGGACAATGAAGAGTCAGGGGACAGCTATGACAGTTGTGGCAAGACTCCTGGTCTTACTGCCAGGAGGCAACCGGGGGGGGGGGGCTGGTGGCCGTTCTAGGAGAGAAATCATACCAGGTTTCATGGTAACAGGGAGAAGAAGGGGCTGATTAACTCTGACTCAGGACCTTTTCCCATGAAAAGTGACTCAGACAGTGTCATGGAAGATGAGAAGCTGACAGTACTCCAGAGAGCCACAGCCTTTCACTGCCTGGCTATGACAAGACTGAAAGGAGGAGGGACCTCTAGATGTAGCTAAGCATTTGATAGCATGAGGTGTTGGCCAGAGACACCAGAGCTGCTGAGGATCCGGGAAGGGGCATCTTGTGGGCACTAGTAGTTCATAAAGGAGCTGGAACCCATGAGGCTGCCTGTCCAGCCAACACCAGCTCCTGGCCACCAAGAAAGGGCTGGAAGGAGATGGAGACAGAAACAGATGGGAATGAGCCACAGTGTACCTGGGAGTGCTGGGGGACAGAGCTGGGGGGCAGTGCTGGGAACAGTGCTGGGGGAGAGAGGTATTGGAAGCCTCCAGTAGAGGATCAGTCTAGCCCATGTACACAGGGTTGTCAGCAAGGGGACCAGGTGGCTCTGGGGACAAATATAAGTCAGCAAGTCTGGGCAGAATTGGAGACATCTTCGAAAAATAGGGTGATGGAACAGCTGATGGAGCCCAGTAGAAGACTCTCAGAGTTGTTGCTTGTGCACACACACACACCCACAATACACACACATACATACACACACAATATACGCAGATACACACATACATACACACAATATATACACACACATACACACACATACACACATACACGTACACACATACACATACATATATATGCATAATGCACACATATACACACACATATACACATACATACACATACAATATACACATATACACACACATAATACACACAATATACACACACATATATACACACAATATACGCACATACACATACACACATACATATATATGCATACACACATACACACACATATACACATACATACACATATACACATTCACACAATATACACACATATACACACATATACACACATACACACATACAGAGAGGGGGGAATAATGAATCACTTTACAGGATATGGGAATAATACAAGCAAATGAAGACACTGGTGTTCCCCTCTACACTGTAGAGGGTGGTTTTCCTGGCCATGGCAGTCCATTTAGCTTTGAGGTGCTTGGCTACAGTCATCTCCAGGTATGTGTCTTGAGAAAGCTCTGCTTGAAAGCTCCCTCCTCTGCACCTTAGTCCCAAGGCCAAGGAGAGACGGGGCCCAAAATGAATCTTAAAGGCAAATCCTGGAGGTCGTCTCCCTGGATGATACTGAGAAATCACAGACAGACAGACAGACAGACAGGTGTGCTTCACAATGGCGCAAAGCCCCACTTCGGGTGAGGGGTACAGGATATCAGAAGCCTTCATAGCATCTTGTCAATGGGTCATCTTAGTCAACCATTTCTTGTGTGCTCTCATGTACATGGGGTGTCATTTATAAATGACAGGATGCCCCTTCATGTCCCCAAGGTTCTTGATCTCCTTGCAGGCCTTCCAGGGGAGACTTACTGCAGTGGAAGTCTGGTATCAAAGCCCAGTTCTCATCTAGAAGGGGGAAGCAGGACGTGATGTCAGAGGACCCAAAGAAGAGAGACCACGAGACTCAAAGTCAGTTCCACCCCTCACTGCAGAATGAGACATGGAGGTAAATGGTGGGACATTCTCATGTGGGTTTGTGCATAAACAAGCAGAGCTAGACTCTCAGGTAGTAGGCATGAGGTATCTGGCTGAACTCACCTAGCAGAGCAGTGGGAAAAGTGGTACCATGCAGGGGATTGCCACTTAGGTGACTCTTTAGGAATGGCAGACATCTTGGTGTAGGAAGTGGATTCACAGAATAGCACCTGACCTGGTGTAATGGGGACCATGAGTCTGGGTTCTCAGGGTTTGGTGGGGACGGAGGCCACAGAGGCAGGATCTGTACCCTGGCCATGCACAGAGAGAGACCACTAACTTCAACATTGCCTCTCCATCCATCACAGGAGCCCAGGGACCAAGATGCAGCCTCTCTGTCTCGTAGTGTGGTGTGGGAAAACAGAGACAATCCCATGGTCTTTGTGAGCTCCTCTTTCCTTCTCTGTGGGATTCATAAATGTCTTCAATGGTACAATCTCTGGGCTATGTGTGAGAGGGCTGAGAAAGTTCCGAAAAAGTTATATTTTACTCTAATATTTCATATTTACTGAATTCAATATGTAAACATGGGACTCTCTGCAGTGGGCAAGTTAAAGATCTCTCTTTCCTTTAATGCATTCATTCATTCACTCATTCATTTGATACCAGTGAGCATGATTTCATCAGACCAAGATGAAGTTAGTGATGCTGGGGAGATAGCTCACTCAATAGTGCTTGCTGTGATAGCATGGGGAACTGAGTCTCATCCCCAGAACACACATACAAAAGTCAGCCATGAAAGCACGTTTGTAATCCCAGGACTGAGGAGGCAGACTGCCTTAACGAGTGGGTTTGAAGCCAAATGAGAAACTGTTTCAAAAAAAAAAAAAAACAGGGTGAAGAGCAATTGAATAAAAAAAGTTGGGGGATGGAGAGATGGCTCAGTGGTTAAGAGTACTGACTGCTCTTCCAGAGGTCCTGAGTTCAGTTCCCAGCAACCACATGGTGGCTCACAACCATCTGTAATGGGATCCGATGCCCTCTTCTGGTGTGTGTCAGACAGCTACAGTGTACATACATACATAAAATGAAAGTAAATCTTTAAAAAAAAAAATAGTTGAAGTTGCTATAAACATGTACATACATATATATGTGCACACATAATAATAATAATAATAATTAACAATAACTCTTAAAGATGAGATTAATACAGAAAAATGAAGATACTAGTTTCCATATCTGCATTGTGGAGTGTCATTCTCTCTCTCTCTCTCTCTCTCTCTCTTTCTCTCCTTTTATTTTAAAAAAAAGATTTACTTATTTATGAATAGACTGTAGCTGTCTTCAGACACACTAGAAGAGGGCATCGGATCCCATTACAGATGGTTGTGAGCCACCATGTGGTTGCTGGAAATTGAACTCAGGACCTCTGGAAGAGCAGCCAGTGCTCTTAACCGCTGAGCCATCTCACCAGCCTGTGAAGTGTGATTTTCAACCCCACCACCCACATGCCTGTGCAGGTTCATCTGGTGGCTTAGCATTTTTCACTCTAATCTTCAAACATTTCTTCAAGATTCATCATGGGCTTTGTTTGTGGCTAGGCATTTACAGCAGTAAAAGCGTCCAGTTCTACACGTTACCTATTGTGGCATAACGAATTGGCCTAAAACTGCAGCTGCAAATGATAAAGAACAGGTAGTCTCTCAGTCTCCTGGCAGTTGAGGAATTTGGAAACAGCTTTTCCTGGTGGCTCTGCTTTAGGTCTCCTGGGGCTATAATCAAGATGTTGGTAGGGGCTGTGGGTATCTGAGGCTGATGCCAAGGTGCACCTGAATGAGGCTTCTAGCCACCAGCAGAAGACATTCTCTGTAGGGCTGCTTAAATGTATGGTACCATGGATGGCTTCCCTCTTAATAAGTCAGTGTGAGATGATTTATTCACGTGGGAGGGGGAGGTTTTCCATGCCTACCATGGAAGCCGCTCTTTCCATGTTTCCCTTGCTCTCAGAAAGGTCATGGTGTTACAGGTCATGAGATATCCTCTGACGAGACCAGAAAACTCTTGGGTCCAAGCATGAGAGGAGCTTTCTGAGGACAGCCAGTTGCACAGCCAGCTAGCAGAACAACCTGGGTCCCTTGACCAGTCTTGAGCAGAGCTCCCTGCTGCAAAAGGAGACCCATCCACTTACAAGATGTGGAACTCTTGGTGGCTGTCCAAGAGATGGGTATAGCTCCTATCCACAGGGCAAAAGAAGTATACAGAGTGAGGGGAGGTCATTCTGAGCTTGGGGGTCTGCTAGGGGGATCCTAGAACGGTGGCCAGGTAGGACTCCTAAAGATCTCGAGGCAATCTACACACAGTAGGATGGGAGACAGCACTCAGAGAAGAAGGGAGAGCATAAGACCAGGGCTGGGCAACTGGTCTTCTGTTTGATCAGCATGCTACATTCTGGGCTCTCGCCTCTGGCTATGGGTTTATTCGTGTGCTCATTCATTCACTCCTGCCCAATTCTTAGGCTGACTCTCTTCAGGAAGCTCCGTTTATCTGGGGGGGGGGGGGGGGGGGGCTCCCAGTATGGCAGTGTGTGTCTATGAAGCCTAAGGAGGGTGGAGAGGGGGCAAGCCACACATGTGGGAGCTCACCCTGCCGGGAGAGTGGAGTGCGCACCACGCTGTGAAAGAATGTTGCAAGCTGGACAGGTCAGAAGTGATGTGTGAGCCAGGCAAGGGACCTTGGTTTAGGAGAAAGCAGGAATTTAGTAAGGCATGAAGGAATCAGCCTTGTGAGATTGTGGGGCACCGGGAAAGGCGGTCCTGGAAGGGAACGTGGGTCCCCAGCTATCACCTAGAACAGAAACATGCCAAGAGACCTTTAGGAGGAGGCACAAACACCAGAGGTGTCAGCCCACCTCCACTGCGAAGATGTAGCGGAGCCCACCCTGCCCATCTCAGAGCGACCGGCTCCAGTGTCAGGCTGAGCCTGCCTGCTTCTGGGAAAGAATTCTGGCCCTGCAACCCCGGCCCCAATATTAGCTCTTACAAGAAGCCTTGACGGAGGTTGAAGATAACTGGACTGTAGGCATTGAGGTCCAGTTGAAGACAAGAGGCTCCCTTAGGGTGGCTGGAGTGAGTGAGGCCATCGAAGGCAGGGAGGGGATAGGAGGCTCATGGTTTGCAGTTATGCCTGCTGAGAGGCAGCTGGGCTCAGTCGAAGTCCATGTACCAAACCGAGGTTCTGCTCCCTGTGGAGCCTCCACGCCAAGTTCTTCAGCCTAACAAGAAGGGGCACTGCAGACTCCTCGACAGCAGGTGGCGCCCTCCTGCTGAGATTAGATTTAGGAGCTGTGTTTTCTGCCCAGAAAACCTGTTGAGCATGGGACAGAAGACCCTCCAGGGAGCTGGCCCCTGGGCCCTCACCTAGCCTCAACTTATCTACCCACTGTAGCCCACCCACTAGCCTCGCCCCCGCCCTCCCTGCCTTTCCCTTGGGCCTAGGTGCCCTTGCTCTTCACCCCTAAGGTCCACAGGGCAAGTCTGACTGCAGGAACTTCATGAGCTAAAGCAACTCCAGGACCAGGACAGTGGGGATGCAGCTGGCAGTGGAATGCCCCATGGGGTCTTCCACGCTCCCCTCAGCTCCCAGTGGCTTTCCCCTCAGGCCCTCAGAAGGTACTCCTTATGCCTAGCTGGGGGAGTAGGTGAGCGGGGATGTTCGCCTATGGCGTGGTGGTCTGTCAATGAAGGACAGCATGGACCCCCGCATCTCTTTGCAAGGTGAACTGTGCCCACTGGTGAAGCTGCCCATTGTCTCCTAATACCCAGTCTTTAGTCCTAGAGGAAAATGGAGGAGTGTGGAGGAGTCCCACAGGCCCCTCCAGCTCTCCTGGCACCCGTTCACTCCCTACTTGTTCTGTTCTTGGAACTGATGTCTCCTGACTTGCCAGGCAGAGCTGGTCTAGGCAGTGTACCTGTGGCAGGTAGGCTGAAGGCTAGGCAGCAAGAAATGGAAGCTGAGGGTGCCTAGTGCAGGAGGACTCTGGGAGGAGATGAGCACCATTGAGGTAAGATGTATCAGACGGGCTCCATGTAGGAGGTGACCAGGATGACGAGGCAGGAAACTGAAATAGGTTTTGGGTTTTTTGTTTTTTTGTTTTTTGTGGTTTTTCGAGACAGGGTTTCTCTGTGTAGCTCTGGCTGTCCTGGAACTCACTCTGTAGACCAGGCTGGCCTCGAACTCAGAAATCCGCCTGCCTCTGCCTCCCGAGTGCTGGGATTAAAGGCGTGTGCCACCACTGCCCGGCTAAAAGAGGTTCTTGAAGGCGAGAGAAGGGAATGAAGAAAGCATAGGAGAAGTCTGTGGGAGGGAAAGGAGCAGCCAGGGGGACGCTATGGCCCAGTACAAAAAGGACAACAGATTTTTGTAAGGAAGGGAGGAAGTGTTGGAACCTTAGAACGGAGGGGCTGAGAGCTGCTCTTGGTGGCAGGCGCCTCTCTTGTCAACCCTGTGACGGAAACGGCAGCAGATCCTCATGCTACCAGTCTCCGCCCCATTCATAAATGGGAATCTGGAGCTCAAGAGCTTAGCCCATCCCCTCCCCCGCTACCCCACCTCCAGAGCACACTCCACCTTGGCTAGATAGCAGCCATGCCTCCTCTCTGCTGGAGTTGACAGGGTAATCAGTAACTGTTCACCAAGATGGTGGCTCAGCCAGACAGGGGGGCCTTTGTCTGATCCCAGGGCTGCTGAGAGCCCTAGCCTGGCCCTGAGTTTGCTCAGTATTAATCATTGACCAGCACCCAGGGTTACAGCCCCTCTGGAAGCTCTCAAGACTAGGGCCTTGGTGTCCCACAACATCAGGTGAGGCTCACCTGGAGGAGGGAAGGGACAAAGGGGAAGGAGAGGGGACGGTGCTGGCTCTGGGTGGGACTCGGCTGGATTGCCGAGCCCAGTAAAAGGTCTCACCTGGAGACACTGAAAATTCCCCCACTGGGCACCATGTCCTCCAGAGGAGTGAAAGAGGCAGAGGAAATCCTTTTCCCGGAAGAGTAAAGGGTGTGAATGAGCATTGCCCTGGAGGTGATGTGAAGCTCTCTGAGGACCCACACAGGTGTAGACCCTTCCTCTTGCCCCTGATAGAGACTGAGGGGTTGACTCACTATGTACCAGAGGGATGAGGATGATGGTGAAGCTTGCCCACGAGCAAGGAGGAAGGCATAAAGAAATGCGCATACCAAGAGCAGAGGTAGAGAGGGACACTTTTTATAGGAGCACACACCCCTGAGCATGATCTCTATTGACTAGCTTAACAGCTTTTGCGCCAGGGGCTGTGCTATGACACATTCACAAATTAGGGAAATGAGACACAAGTCCGTCACTTGTCCAAGTTCCAGAGTTAGGAAAGACAGAACAGTGACAGACCGTCCAGACTTAGGACCTTGGGCTGTGGTCAGAATAAAGAGGATATGGAAAGAGAGGGACCTTAGATACCTTCCAGTAGCAAAGGGCTCTAAGAGTTGAGCCCCTGGTGCAGTGATTGCCTTTGAAGAGGAGCAGGCAGAGATCGGGATTCTTCAGGTATTGGAAACCTGGTTTAGATATTCTCCACAGGGAAGGAGGTCAGGTGAACCAGCCCCTGAACATCACACAGGGGAAGCCCCACCACCCCCCATATTGCCTTTGGCCTTACCCTGAGAAGTCAATATTGATGTTTTATGACCCAGGATAAGACATGTTTTCTTCCCCCATGAAGGGTTATCTGGTTTAAGGGTTAATCAGTGACCACTCTGTTAGGATGAGGGAGAGACAGAGAAGAAAGAAGCTCTTCAGCCTGAGCCCTTCAACTCAGCTTCCCCCAACCCAGTGGGTCAGACCTGTTCTTTCTGCAGGGTGGAGACAGGACCTTTGGGAATCTGAGATTGAGTCCACAGGGTGTGTCTGGAGGCCTGGAGCGTAGGATGTAGCCAAGGAAGGTATCCCCAGTGCAAAGATCGCCCAGGGAATGGGCTGGCAAGGCAGCTGTGTTCTGCATGTGGCTGCCATGGAAGAAACAAGAGTCCAAGTACAGAAGATTCGTAGATGACTCTAGACCATGTGGACTGCCCTTCTGGAGGGTCGGGTATCAGAAATCAATATGTAATCTTATCCCGCCTGTTACCCAATATAGTTTTGGATAGGTGGCTTACTGTCCCCAGGAACCAGGTGTCTTGCTTATCTTCCAGGATGGTTCCAAAGACTAGATAAAACATTACACTTAAAGAGGGCGAAAACATAAAATAAATCTTTTTAGAATAGAAGTAGAGATGCCTACAGAGGCTCAGTGGTTAAGAGTGTTTGCCGCTCTTCCAGAGGACCTGAGTTCAGTGCCCAGCACCCACATCAGAGGCTGCACAACCACTTGTAACTCCAGCTTAGGGTACATGACACCCTGTTCTGACTTCCCCAGGTACCTGCACTTACATTTGCATACACACACACATACACACACACATACATACATACACACACACACACACACACACACACACACACACACACATACACACACACACACACACACACACACACACATACACACACACATACACACACATATACACACACATACACACACATACACACACACATACACACCCATACACATAATTAAAATAAAATTGCAGAGAGGGTATAAAGTGACTGTTTAAAATTCATAGTAACTTGCTCTGCTTTCTATGAAAGGAATAGTTCTCCGCGTTGACAGTCCTGTTGCCTAGGAACACTCAGTAAAAGGCCATTAGGGTTTAGGAAACCAAGGACCCTTGAGGCCCCTGTCTGCCGATGAGTGAGGGTAAGACAATAAATGCTCATCTGTAAGTTACCTTCTAAGGACATGACATGTGACCTCGAACTTGACCCTCCATTCCTTGCGTCAGATTGCCCTCCACCAGGCCTGAACCTGATTCACCATCTGCTGGATGTTCTGGAGCACTGAAGAGGATAGGGCAGGAGCCAGTCCTCAGCTCAGAGGGGGGATAAAGGCACAGGACTGGGGGACAGGGTGTTGGTCACAGGAGAAGCAGAGGCCTGAGAGAGGTACCCTAAGCCAGGAGAAGCACAGTGCCTAGGAGCAGGTGGGCAAAAGCAATTGCAGCCAAACCTGACTACCTGAGTTCAGCCCCTGGGACCAACATAGCCAAAGAGAAAGAGCAACTCCAGAAAGCTGTGCTCCAACCTTGACAAGTAAGCTGTAATGCATCACCCCTCATGCAGGCACACACAAACAAATAAATAAGCACACAACACCTTCCTCAAAGGCCCTCTGGAATATTGGGTCATGGAAGATGAGCCACTCCCCTAGAGTCTTGAATTTGTGAAGGGTCAAAACAGTTTAGCTACATAGAGAAATGACGTGCCTGTCAAAGACTACAGATGTTCACTGTTAGGGGCCGGGATTGTAATTTGGGAAAACGGGCGATGAACACATGTAGTTATGCTGGACCGTGTCTTGCCTGTGAATGATCAGGAGAGCACATTGTGGCCCTCACTCCTTAGACCATCCTCTTGAGGGGAGCCATCCATGGAAGGGTAACTGGTGTCTACCCCTCACACCACTGTCTTCTCCATTTTCACACTATGCTGAACCAACTGGTTTTCTGCTGGGCACAGGATGACCGAGAGTACAGAGTGCATTTCATGGTATAGCCATGTAACAGTGCTGAAACCAGAGGGAACTTGTCTTAGTCCTGTTTGAGATACTGTAACCAAACATCTGCGTATGGACATGGTGGTTAATCTTCATTGTCATTTTGACTCCATTTGGAAGCAATTGATAAGCCATGGGCACAGCTGTAAGAGATTTTCTTGGTCAGGTTGTATGAGATGGAATGATCCACCCCAAATTTGAGTGACCCCTTGTAGTGGTAACCGGATAAAGCGAGGTCCAACAGGGGAAGCTTCGCCTTTGTGATGTCTTCTCGGTGATGTAAGCTCATCTATCCGTTTTGCCTCTTGCTGTGAGGTCATCCACCCTGTTACCACCTGCCTTCTCCGACATCAGAATGCAGCCTCTTCAGCGTTCTAAAGTGTACTGAAGACCAGTGGGTCTCCCAAGATCCTCCAGGCCTTCGGTCACCAGCTGGGACTGCTTGGGGCATCCAGCTTCGTGGGCTGAGCATCGGCCAGGTTCTTGATCTCTGTGATGTGAAGCCAGCCATTATTGGTCCACCAAGACTGTACTGTGTAAACCAACCTAATGAATCCCCTTTAATATACACCCACTCTCCCAGTTCTGTTCCCCTGGAGAACCTCAACAGACTGGACAATTTATAAATAGCGGGAATTATTTTGCACAGTTCTTGAAGTGTACAAGCCCATGTGCCTGCTGAGGGCTGTTCTCTGCCACCAAGATGGAGGCTCATTGCTAGGTTTTCATAGGGCAGAGGTGGGGGAACAAAAAGGGAGTAGGACCCTTGAACCTCTTTGATAAGGTCACCAGCCCCATCTTCACACCCTATTTTCTGTTGCTATAAACAAAATACCTGGGGCTATTTGTTTTATAAAGGAAAGAATTTACTTAACTCCCAGTTCTAAAAGATTCAAGAGCCAGTATCTAGTGAGACCTCATGGTGGGTAGCATCCCATGCCACAGGTGCATGTGGAAGAGACAGCTGAGGTACATGGCTAGAGAGGAAGCAGGAGAGAAGAAGCCAAGCTCTTGTGTAACAAGGTAGGAGCTAAGCCACCCTCACCAGACCAATCAATGCACTTCCAGAGATCAAGGCTATCCATCCATGAGAGTGGAGTCACCAGGACCTGATTACTTCCTACAAAGCACTCTTAATGGTCCTGCCACTTAGACACTGCCTCACAGAGGAACAAGCTTCCAGCACACAAGCGCATTCTCTGGGGCTCTGTTCTTGTGTCTTAGCACTCCCTAAAGGTCATCCTTCTGAATACTTTAACACTAAGTAATAACTTTTCAACATATTCAGAACAAAGCAAATATGAACAGGGGCAATGTATGTAACTTCTGGATTGGCCACTCCCATGACTGATACCCTGTCCACTGGAATAAGAGCTTGGGGGTGAACAATGCTAGGCCAGAAGATGAGACTAATATCATAGGACCATGGAGAAAAGCCAGGCCATCCAGGGCCAGAAGATGAGACTAACATCATAGGACCGTGGAGAGTTAAGCCATGCAACCCAGGGCCCTGATGATCATTGTGTCTGCTCACATGTTCTCATGCCAGAGAGACAAGCCTCCATCTTCGTCAAATTGCTTCTCTGCTGGCTCTCCAGCTACAGTTGCCAAAATCTATTGCATAACAAGTTTAGAATACAGTCAGCAGTCCGTAGCCACAAGTTCCACAAGGGTGGACCCAACCAATGTGAAGTGAAAATACTCAAGAAAAGAGTATCTGTACTGGACACATATAGACTTTTCTTATTGTTACAGCCTTAAACAATCAATTAAACATGTATTTACCTAGCATTTACATCGTGTTAGGTATCATAAGTAATCCAGAGATAGTTTAAAGCATTTCAGAGGGTGGGCGATATCTACCTCACTTTATGTTAGGGGCTAGAGTATCTTCTGATGTTGATATCCACTCGGGAGAGGGAACCCATTCCCTGTGGATACTAAGAACTGTGGCTGAAAGCTTCTCACAGGACTAACAACTAGTATCCAAGCAGGCAGAGCCGGCCCAAGTGTTATAGACCAGAAGTTAGTGGCCTCTGCGCTCTAACATAGGATTTAGTGGAATTGTCACCTAGGACAGGGAAAGGGCAGGAAGCTTACTTGCTCTTGGCCCTGTTGCTATAGAAGAATTTGGGAACTGGTAAGTCTCATTATTTCTTGCTGATTTCAACAAATTCCTTTTTTTAAAAAAAAAGAAAGAAAGAAAGAAAGAAAGAAAGAAATCTAACTTAGGTTAGAACTGGCTAGTCTGCAAGCCAAAGAAGATAGGGGATTTACTTCTGCCAAGAAAGCTCACCTACTAGCTGCCAGACATCTGAGCTGACTGAAGTCTAGCACATTAGAGCCTTGGTGAACTATGGGAGCTACATGTGTCCAGATCCCAAATGGAAGGCGGTGATCTAGGCTGACTACACAACCAGACTGGGTAGGAACTGTGCCCTGGGCCTTTCTCAGCTTTCCCAGTTAGGAATTCTCTACAACACAATGGGAATCAACCCAGCAGCCAAGACCAGATTAAGGGTGTGTTCCCTTTTTACCTGGGCCTATTGTCTCAGATGGCCTGGAGGTAGTGGCCACTAAACCCAGAGAGGGGCATGGGAGGGGTCTGGGAGGGGCCTAGGCAGAGCACCCAGAGAAAGTACAGCCAGAGTTGTCAGGCCCACAAACTCTGTCCAGACAAGACCTCTGGCTGGAGTTATCTGAACATAGGACTGGCCTAAAGCAATATCCAGAAGTCTGAGCAGGCCTGCTGTTCAGCGCCTGCTGTAGATGTGGTGACAGAGGGCGATGACCCAGTTAGAGCTTCCTGGAGGGTAAAGCCACAGACTGAGAAGGATGCTGGATAGGGAGTTACTTCCAGCAAAATGGAAGAACAAGGAGTCTTTAATGCTTCTGAGCAGCTTGGTTTGGTTAATTACTAGGGACTGGGGCTGTCTGCTGAGCCCCTGCTGTTTTGTTTTCCAAGTAAGGGTTGGTTTCAATTGTGGTGTGTGGCTCTTCCATCATTCCACCACACACTGTCCTCTCACTGTGGGCTGGAGGAGGGTGGGGGTAGAGCACTCATTATTCTGCACGCTGGTCTCCAGGCCACAGGTGGCTGCATCCAGACAGGATTGTAGGCTCCGGTGGCGCAGGAGATGATGGTTCTTGAGGTGGCTTCCCGTGGCAGGCAGCATTTGTGTTTTGTGTGAGGGAGTAGCAGACGTTGAGTGCTGAAGGGGCAGAGTGTGACAGACTGTCAATTGCCCCAACATCTCCCTTCCCTTTCAAAACAGCCTTTTAGGGAAGCACATGACTATCTTAATAAAGCTGCACTTCCCAGATACCTTTGCTGGTGTTTGCAGTTGCTACGAAATCACGAGAGCTGGTCTTCAAGTTTCAGATCATACCTTGTAAAGGAAGGATTTGCTCTCCCTGCTCTTCGTCCAAATGGTGAGAAAACCTTGCTGGACCGTGTGCAGGAAAGCAGACCACGAGGGGGGAGGGCACAGAGTCTGAAGTCAAGAAGAATGTCTTCAAGGATGTGGGACAGCGCAAGCGTGCGGTTAGGACGTTAATGGCGGGAAGAAAGAAGTTTCACTGAGACCATTTGGTACAGTCGGAGTCTTTCCTAACAAATACAGACAGACCTTAATTATTGTGCTGCAGTGAATAATCTCCGAGAGACAGGTGCATGTAAAGAGGATCGGTGAGTCCTGTCGGGGCCATTGGAGTTTTCCAGGAGGTGATGGCATTTGGGTGGAGTCTTGAAGGGCGCAGACTTTTGAGTGAGTGACTGAGGAGGGGAAGGGCATGTTTGACAGTGGGCAACCTGAGCAAACACTCAGGGTGGTAGGAGCACCTGGGGAGTGCTCCCACATTAGAGGAAGGTCTGCTAAGAAGATGGGCCAGGGTGTGAGGGATCTTGGATGTTCTGTTGTGGGAATTACTGAAAGTTGAACCGGAAAGTAGCTTTTCTCTCTCTCTCTCTCTCTCTCTCTCTCTCTCTCTCTCTCTCTCTCTCTCTCTCTC
>JADRCH010000014.1:9346095-9430657 GCA_019843965.1 Rhynchomys soricoides | reverse complement strand
CTCTCTCTCTCTCTCTCTCTCTCTCTCTCTCTCTCTCTCTCTCTCTCCTTCCCCCTCTCCTTCCCCTCTCTTCCCCATCCCTTCCCTCTCAATTCTGAAAATTCTGAATATGAAGGCCTAGGGCGGAAGAAGTGGATGTAACCTGTGATTTTCTGTTCCCATAGAAACAATGCCATAACAGAGGATTATATTCCTGGTCTTGGGCCTGAGGCACAAACTTTGTGAGAACCAAGCACGAAATCAAACTCAGGTAGGTAGCCATGAGGATGCACACAGTCTGTGCATACAAGTTTTCTAAGTAGGTCCTGAACAATCAAATAGGACTCCAAAGCAACTAACTAAAAATATGAACATATAATTGCAATGCCCTTGTTCTTACAGTTCTAGTAAAAATTATCATGTGAACAGTAGCCCCTACACAGTTTTTAATGGTGTGTGTGTGTGTGTGTGTGTGTGTGTGCACGCGCAAGCTCCATGAAGAAACTAGAAGTAAACATCAGATCTCCTGGAGCTTGGGTTACAGTAGGTTATGAGCTGCCAGATGCCGGTACTGTGAACCAAATTCTGGGCCTCTGGAAGAGCAGCAGATGCTTTTAACCATGAAGCCATGTCTCCAGCTCCTGAGCTATGAATTCCTAAGACATACAATCTGATGAGGTTTTAGGTTTATACAGCCTTAAAACCATCACAATAGGTGCTGGCTCAGGGGTTAAGAGCATTGGCTGTTCTTCCAAAGGACCCAGGTTCAGTTCTCAGCATGCACATGGCAGCTCACAACTGCCTGTAACTCTTGTTCCAGGGATCCAACACTCTCTTCTGCTTCTGTGTGCTGATGTGGTGCATAGACGTATGCCAAAACACCCACACACATAATAAAACAATAAAAAGAAAACAATCACTCAACCAAGAATTTGACACACTTGCAGCGCTCTGTGTGTTCTTTCTGGAAGTGCGGGAGGTGGCTGATGTTCTTTTCTGACACTGTAGATTAGCTCTCATTCTTAAATGATTTTATATAAGTGACATCATGCAATATGTGCTCTTTTTGTCAGACTGTTTCTCCACATGGTTTTTTGAGAAGCATCCATGTTGATATTCTTGTGAATGATTAATGCCTTTTACATTCTGAGTGATGTTGCCATCTGTGGTTAAAACACCAGTTACTCGCTCACCTGAAGCCACATGCTTGCCTTGGTTCCAGTTTTAGGCTGCTACAGATAAAGCTGTCCTGAGTACTTTTGAACGGGTCTTCTACAAACACCTAGGCATGGAATACCCGGGTCACATAGCTTACATTTAACTTTTAAAGAATGTGACAAAATGTTTTTCTGAGCAGTCAGCAGTTGTACCTAATTAGCTATGTTGCTCTGCAGCTCCCCCATGTCTTCATGGACACTTGGGGTGGTAGATTTTTAATTTAGCTACTATGTAATAGTGCTATCTCAAAGCTTTTGTCTGTTTTTGATTAGTTTGTTTTCTTTGTGGCAAATTTTAAGTGTTTAATATATTCTGTGTACAATTCTGTTCCCATAGCCGGGATGTGAAGACACCTTCCCCCGGGTGTGGTTGTTTTCATTCTTTGAACAATGTTAAGAACAAAATATTTGGATTTTCCTAAAGTCCAGTTTAACAGCTCATTTTATGGACCATGTTTTTGGTGCAGTATCTAATGTTTGCCCACCCCACAGCAACAGATATTATCTAATGGATATTTCATAGTTTGATATTTACACTTAGGTCCAGAGTCCATGCTGGATTCTCCTGACATGTGTTACATGGAACAGTGTATTTTTTACTTATGCAAATGTACTTATTATAGTATCATTTATTGAAAAATATTTCTGTGTCTGGAGAGGTGGCTCAGCAGTTAAGAGCACCTCTTGAAGAGGACCCAAGTTCAGTTCCCAGCACCAAATTAGAGAGTTCACAACTCCTTATAACAGCCCCAGGAGATCAGGCACCCTCTTCTGGCCTCTACAGGTACTACACTCAAATGCCATTCAGACATCCAACATACACATAATTAAAAATAATACAAATAAGCCAGGTAACACTCGGGAGGCAGAGCCAGGTGGATCTCTGTGAGTTCAAGGCCATCCTGGTCTATAAAGCAAATTTTAGGACAGCCAGGGCTATTACACAGAGAAACCCCGTCTTGAAACAAATTTATTTATTTATTTATTCATCTATCTATTTAAAAATAAGATAATTTGGGGCTGGCAAGATGGCTCAGTAGTTAAAAACACTTGCTGTTCTTGCAGAGGACCCAGGTTCAGTTCCCAGTACCCATGTGGTGGCTCACAACAGTTCTTGGGAATCCAACACCCTCTTTGGATCTCTGTTGGCAGCAGGCACAGTGGTACACATATGGTAGACAACCATCATGCAGGTTAAATGCTTTTAAACATAAAATAAAATTAATAAATCTAAGTTATTTATAATAATTTTTTGAAGAGTTCTGTACCTCATTGCCTGTGCTTTGTTGAAAATCAGTTGTCCTGGCCAGGCAGTGTTGGTGCAGGCCTTTGATCCCAGCACCCGGGAGGCAGGGTCAGGTGAATCACTGAGTTCAAGGCCAGCCTGATCTACATGGAACACCAATTGCTCACTCACCTGCTGCCGCATGCTTGCCTGATTCCAGTTCTACAGAGCAAGTTTTAGGACGGCCAAGGCTACACAGAGAAACCCTGTCTCAAAAGTCAAAAAGAAAAGAAAGGAGAGAGTCAGGTCTTGTGACTGGTCTACTCCCGGACCCTCGACTCTGTTCACTGATCTTTGTGTAGGTTCGCATGCTGCCTTCACATGAGGTGTAGTAATGCTTTTCACTGTACTTGATAATACACTCAAAAGTTTCCTGCACCTTCTGGTTCCTTTATACTCCCATACAAAGGCTAGAATCACTTTTCCAATTTCCACTTTTACATTTTTAAGGCTTTATTTTTTAATTTTTTTTTAAAGTTTTTAATTTTTGTATATAAAACCATAAAGAAGTAGCTAAAAATAAATCACAATAATCTTGCCATTTAGAGATAATCCCTGAAATTATGTTTGGTATAAATTTCCAGACTTCTTATGCACTAAAGATAGGCTTTATTGAATGCACTAGTCATTGTTTTGATAACATCTGGCTTACAGAAATATAATTTACATACAATAAAATTCACCATTTTCAAGGGTGCAGTTCAGTGAGTTTGTTTGGTACATAGAGAGGGAACCACCACCACAATCACAATGCAGATGTTTCTGTCACCCTGACAGGTTCCCTCCGCAGCTGTCCCTCTCTTCCCACAGAACTAAATGGAAGCACGGGTCATCGTTTTTAATCTGGCTTCTTCCTGTGGCCGTATTCATTTTGAGATTTATCGATGCCGTATATGTGAGTTCATTTGCTTTATTTTATTCTACTTTATTCTATTTCCTTGTTTTGATTGCTAAGTAGCTGCCACAGTTTGGATGTTAACAGCCTGTTCTCCAGACTGGCATCATCAGGAAGTGGTGACTGCTTAGGAGGCAGAGCCCAGTGGGAGTTCTATAGGCTCTGGGGGTGTGCTTCTGAAGGGATTGTGCGGCCCTAGGCACTTCCTCTTCTCTTTTGGCCATGAGGTGAGTCATTTGTTTTGACATACTCTTCACTCCTGCTGTCCACTGTGCCCACCAGTGGCCCGAAGCAATGTGTGGGTTTAACCTTAGACCTTTTCTCTTCACAAGTTACCTATGTCTGGTATTCCATTACAGTATTGAAATGACTGTTTGATGATGCACTCCTCAGGAGATGAGCAGTTGGGTCGAGTCTGGTTTGAGACACTTGTGAATAAAGCTGTAATAAATCTTTGCATATTGCACATGTATTTTATTTCCTTTGTCTAAATATTTAGAAGCAGAATCGCTCAATCGTGGGATGTGTGGATACTTTGGAAGAAACTGCCCAACGTTCTCCCTAGGCAGTTGTACCCTCTGGCGTTCCCTCTGATGATATAGGAAACTCACACCCCCTCCACATCCTCTCCAGCACCTGGCAAGATCGCTTTTTAAATTATAGCCATTAGGATCGTGGGCTGCCTTGTGTTTTCTTTAGTGTCCCCGCAGTAACTAATGGGAGTGATCATTTTGTATGAGTTTTGGGACTTTATCTATAGCTCATCTTTGGTGAAGCATCCCAAGTTTGTACCTGTTTTTAAGTTGCATGTCTTCTTCCTATTGAGTTGTAAGAGTCCTTTACTTAAATATTCGGGGAAGGGTTGGCTTAAGTGCATTCCAAATCAGTTAAGTTAGCCTTATTTAACCCCCTGTGGTGCAGGCATTATTGTTTTCCTGATTTTGCAAAAGAGGGAACTGCAGTACAAGAAGGTTAAGTGTTACCCCAGGTCTCCTGTGTCAGCAAGTGGAGGACCAGGGCTGGTGGGATAGCTCAGCACATAAAGGTGATTGCCACCAAGACCCATGGCAAGAAGAGAACCCACTCCTGCAAGGTGTCTTTTGACCTCCATAAATGTACATACATGCACACAAACACACACAAAATAAGTCATTCAAAAAAGAGAAAGTGGATGGCCACAGTGATCCCCAGGCAGCCTGGCTCCCCGTCCCCTCCCCACCCCCCGCCCTGCCTCCCCACCCCTGTTAGTACAGTTTCTCCGTCTGTGTGTCTGTCTGTCTGTCTGTTTGTCTGTCTGTGTGTCTGTGTATGTCTGTGTCTGTTTCACCCCTCAACCCTGCAGTGGTCCATGTATTAATTACTTGTCAATGCGGCCAGAACACTTGGCAGAAGCAACTTCGAGCTTGAAAGCTTATTTTGGCACGTGGTGTCAGAGGTTTTAGGTACATCACGGTTGGGGAGGAATGGCGGCAAGGGCTCCACCATGATGGCGGGAACGTGTGCCTTCCATTCTGCCCATGGTGATGTGTGGATGCTGCTCTTCGCTTCACATCATGGCTGATAAGGAAGCAGAGACTGGAACCAAGGAAGTCTAAACCAGTCTCAAACCCACTTCTAGTGATCTGCTTCTATCAGCCAGGCCTCGCTTCCTAAACTCTCTGTAATGCTCCAAACAGCTCCTCCAGGGGCTAGAGACTACATTCTGGGTTACGGGCTGGAGAAGGATGTTTCACATTGAACCCTAACGGTCCACAGGTGGAGGGCCACTGGAGCGGGGCGTTTAAATGGTGTTCTGAAGGGATTGTTTGTTTGTTTTTTCAAGACAGGGTTTCTCTGTGTAGCCCTGGCTGTCCTGGAACTCACTCTGTAGACCAGGCTGGCCTCGAACTCAGAAATCCACCTGTCTCTGCCTCCCGAGTGCTGGAATTAAAGGCGTGCTCCACCACTGCCCGGCCCTGAAGGGATTCTTATGTGAAAACGTGGGGAGACATTAGAGCAGCCTTAGAGCCACCATTTGCTGTCCCTCTGAGAAAACAAAACAGGCATGTCATTCTCTTCAGGGTGCTGAGCTCTGAAGTCAGTCATGTCCTCAAATATGCTCCTATGTCATTATGGTTCTCACCGACAGATGGAATGAATTTTACAGGCAATCATAAAAGCTCAGCTAGCAGAAATATCTGCAAACAGGGATCCCTGTAATTTAGACAGTTCCTTAGTTATCAAGCAAGAAACACCAGGGCTAGGAGCCATATGGTGGAGTAGGTAGATGTGAGGGAGGCAGAGCTCCAGTTAAACAGTCTCATAACATACAGAGAGGAACGAAAATCCCACAAAGATCACAAAAAAAAGCACCTGGAGGCAATGGCTATGTCTTTTATCATGACTGTGTCAATGGATTCGAAAGCATATATCCCTGACTTGGAATTCATTCATGATGGAAAACTGAACTCAGAACATAGCAGCCGTCACCATCTTCCTCAGAGTCTCTGTGACTACCATAGGAACCTCTCAACAAGACCGTGTTGATGTTCCCTCATAGAAAGAGGGGGATAGGAAGGGTCATTAGACATCATCTGAGATTCCAGATGCCCCCTCCTGCTCCCCCACCTTCTGCCCAGATATAAATCTTATAGACCGGTGGTTCCCAACCTTCCTGATGAGAACCACTGCTCCATTGTCAAATAATATTTTTTTAATTTAAAATATATCAACCATAACCAAAGGCAACTCTAGCGTGCCTGACAATTGCCAATGCTACTTCTCCTGAATCTCAAACTGGACCCTAAAGCGGCCCTCTGAGGACGCAGCAGTCTGGCACAGACAGACAGGCCGACTGAAGGCAGCCTGCAGTTGAAAGAGATAAAACTTCCAACTAAGCTGGTTTATAGAATGTCAGCTTCTAGCAGACAGGTCCAAGTGAGAGGAGAGAACCCGGTCCAGCCAAGTCTATCCTGGGCTGAGCAGCCAAAAAGAAACACAAGCTGGGAGTCTTGTCGAAGCAGGAACTCAACTTTATTGTAGCAATCTCTCTTGCTTATATAGAGAAGGCAAAGGGGGAGGGCACTTAGGTATGGGGAGAGATGACATAGGAGGCGGGGAAGGGGAAGGGGTGACTGACAGGGCCAATGGCATAGCTCCACATCAGCAATGGTAGGGCAGAGGGAGGGCCAAACAGGTCTTGCTGAGTCACTCCTATGCAGAAGTGACTGAGACAGGTCTCAGAACTCGAGCCAAGCTCTGGCTCCCCCAAGGCCCAAAGCAGGGTCAGAATGGGGCCCAAGACTACCACTTCCCGGGACCCCACCCTCTCACCCTTGGGACAGTGGGAGGGGGAGAACACCCCCAGTGCCGTGCTGTTAAGGTCCAATTCTGAGCCCCGGCCCAGAGCTGCCACAGCCCCAGGTTGGCTCGGCAGCATGGCACCCAGTGCAGGAGGGCAGACGGACAAGTCAGGGAGGAAACAGGACGCCATTCTCTCTGTGAACCCGGGGCCTCTGCACCCCACCCCTATGGCTGGGGCAGCCCTAGGCTGCATGCAGTGCTCCCCTCCATGGGCCAGGGAGGTGTGCCCCACGACCGTCAGTGGCCCTTGCTCCTCTAAAGAGGAAGCCAGGGTGCTCTCCTCCCTGTGCCATTGCCAGCTCAAAACCTGGGGCCCGGGACAGGCTGCCTTGGGCCCTGTCATGCCGAGGGTTGACACCATGGAGATGGCCCCAGCTCTAGTGGTGCCGCTCTGATCACAAACTGCAGCACAGCCCCGGAGCACGAGCGGCTTGCAATGCAATGGCAGCGGCGGAGGCACCATGAACACAGAGGTCCAACAATAGAAGAATGATTTGACCTGGGCATGGTGGTTCACACTTGCAATCCCAGCTCTTAGGAGTCAGAGGCAGGAGGATCACGAGTTCAATGCTTGCATGATGAGACCGTGTCACAAACACACATGAAAAGGGGACTTTTATTATCTCTTGAACAGATGGGTCAAAAGCAGGAGGCAGTAGCTGGGTAGAGCCACCCACTCAGGTACCATGTGTTCTTATTAAAAAGACCACTATTCTGTCTGTGACTGAACCATTATATTTTCAAAAACAAAATTTGAACACAGTGGTAGAGTAGCTAGAAAGCCTTGACTCAGGGTCCAGGGGCAATCGCTAAGAGACCTTAGGCGACAGAAAAGCATCATTGCTCTGTCCATTTAACCAAGATATTTATATTTAACCCCCACCGACCAACTGCAAAAATCTAATTCTTTACAAAATAATTGGAAGATGTAAGTTTTTATATTTTTGTCCAATCAATTAAAAAATAAATAAACCCTTATTTTGAAAACTTCCCAAGCCATTTACTTTAATTGTGGAGGGGGTGGGGGCTTAAATCATTAATTTTAGTTTTTTAATTTAAATTTTCCCCATTCTTATTTTATGTGTATGAGTATTTTGCCTGCACCTGTCTATGCACTGTGTGTGTGTGTGTGTGTGTGTGTGTGTGTGTGTGTGTGCTGTGCTCCCAGAGGCCAGAATAGGGCATCCTGAGTCCCAGGATTACAGGCAGCCACCATGCCTGCCTGTGTTGACATGGAGCTGGAGATACAAACTCTAGTCTTCACACTTTCACAGGAAGTACTAAACCTGCTAAGCCATCTCCCCAGATCCCTCTGCAGACCCAACAAGGGACAGTACATTGAGTTACCATGTGACCAAAGCACTTTTGAATCGTTTTTCTGAGTTGCTCTTACACTGGCTTACACTTAATGAAAAACAGTCATTCATTTACTGTTCAAACAGCTCAGTGGCTTGACGGCACAGTCTGGTTTTGTCTGAAATGTCCCCTGAAGTCACATACCACTAACAGCTTTTGGCCGTAGAAGAGGTTCATGAGTCTAGAACCTGTTCACTTTCTGTCCAAGAGTGAGTAGGGTCTATCACCTTAAAGAGCTTCCTGTTGGCCCCTCTCACTTTAAAAAACAACCTCTTTACAGCATTGTTTTTTGGTAAAACCAACTATACTGGCACACTCTGGGGTGCTTGCTCAGCAGTGGAAGAGGCCATTCTCTGACCCTGAGTGAACAGGAGGTACCATGCCAAAGAGCTGGCCCTGGAGCCCAGAACTCCCAGAGAACCTTTCCTAGCTCAGGGCAGTCTAAAACAGGGACAAAGAAGTTCTGGATTCTGAGAGACTGGTAGTATTTTCATGCATCAGGCAAAGGTCCTATTAGACACTTCTTGTTAAAGATGAAGACAGAGACAAAGGTAGGATCCCAATCCAGATGACTCCAGAATTCAGGAAGCAGCAGGAGGCAGAGGCCAGAGACCAGAAGAGGCTGAATTATGGGAGCAACCAAGACCAGATTCTCAGAAGCATCTGGGCAGTGGTCACTATATGAAATCCACACACACACCCTGTCTGATCTGCCTCTAACCATGTTGGCTGGCAAATAGCTGCAGCATGTATCTCTATGTGCGTACACATGTGTTCACTAACTGACTAACTTACACAATTGAATTTCCACTGAAAGACCCATGTCACTGATTCCTAAAACATTTCTTCCAGGGAAGCTTGCCAGCCAGTTCTGTTTCCTGGCCTGCACCTTGGGGAGCCACCTGTTTGAGTATACATGCTCACACATGCTCAGAGCACACACTTGTATACGGTTGGTCAGACTCCCCAATGAGTATGCACCCTCAGGGACAATTAGCAACCCTCAGATAATAGGTTGTTCCTTGGGCACAGAAAGGCAGTCTGTGGGTCTCACTTGGAGGGACATGAAACAGCCAGGGTCCCCTAGGCTGTGCGCCTCTCCAAGACCAGTGTCTACCACAGCCAGAGCCACACACAGCTGTTGCCAGGACACAGGCTTCTATTGTGTCTCCTGGTCCAGGGGGACAATGAACGCTTGTTTCCTTCCGGGAGCCCAACACCATCGCTCTCCTCAGCACACTGCCTGGTAGCCTAGGCCAGGGAGCCCAGCACCCTGCTTCAGAAATTTAGAGAGACTCCCCCAATGTTGCACTGTGCTCAGGAAGTCCTAGAGAAACCCTGGTCTGATAGAGGTCCCCAGGGGAACTGGTGGTCTCCTCTGCTCTTTGGATGAGGACAGAGAAGAAGAATTTGAATTTGTCCTGCCCCTTTGAGATGAATTCAAGCTGAGGCCTCCAGCAGAAGACCAGCTGGAGAGCCCAGTGGGCCCACTGGAAGATCTCTGCTACCTGGGGCTACTGTGTGCTGCTGAGCTCCCCTTGCCCCATGTGGTTACAGGCCTTGTACTATGCCTGGGAAGAGAGTTGCCTGCCCTCATCCTTTAGGAGGTGCTACCACTCTGAGTGTGAGCTTTGGATGTATAGAGGCTATCCCTGAAGATCATAGTGTATTTTGGTGCTGTTATAATTTTATTATCATTCAATACCACCTTGGGGATGTAGTAACTCAACTGGTAGCATCATCACCTAACATGCATGAAGACCCGGGTGCCATCCCTGACGCTGTATAAAGCTACAGTGTGTATGATGGTACACACCTATAATCCCAGCACTGGGGAGGTGGAGGTAGGAGGATCATCCTTGAACACAACATGAGCTACGTGAGATTCTCTCTCAAAAGTAAAGCAAACCAGTACCACCCTTTCTTCCACCCCAACCCCCACACCCCTGCAATAGGAAATAGGCCATTCATTCCTTCAGTCTCTTGCCACGATTAATAAAGTGCTCACTAAGTGCTCTGAGTATGTGGGAACGACCTTTCTAATCTTCTTCTCTGTGACACCTTTGCACAGATCTCATGTCCCAGGCAAACTAATTTTTCTTACTTTCTTTTATATATATTGCTTTTCTTTCCTCTGTGTTTTGTTTTGTTTTGTTTTAAATTCATGTGCAAAGTAACACCATTGACATTTATTGAGATAAGGACATCAGAAAAACGCAAGATTTTTCAATGTTTTATCATTATTATATTACTGTTATTTAGTTTGTCTGAACTTTTAAAAAATTTACTTATGTGTGTTTTGTCGGCACATGTGTCTCTAGACCATTCGTGTTCTAGTGCTTGCAAGGTCAGAAGAGGGCGTTAGACCTCCTGGAACTGGAGTTACAAACCACCATGAATCACCCCATGTGGGTGCTGGGAATCGAACCTGGATTCTCTGGAAGAGCAGCCAGTGTTCTTAACCACTGAGCAATCCTTCTAGCCCCTTGTCTGAAATTTGAATTTAACTGGCAATCCTGTATTTTTGTTTGCTAAATTTGCCAACCTTAACTAAACTCTTGCCTTGAGCTATGCTGTGTATCTAGGGGATGACAGTGCCTGCTCTCTGGATGTTTCCAGTAGAGTGGAAGTGATCATAAAAAGCACCCTGCCATACCCCAAAGAAGTGTGAGGTTCTTACACGAGGAATTTCCAGGTACCATAGAAGGGAAGGGGACACCCACCTGGCTTTGGAAAGTCAGAAATGGCTTCTGTGATGACATTAACTACTTGAATTAAACCTTTAAAACTTAAATGGGGAAGCCGACCAGAGCACAGGCCTGTAGAATGTGAGCCCCCAGCCAGCCCTGCCTACGTAGGAACAGTTTGTCTCAAATAAATAACTGGGACATAGCTTCACTGAGCAGTGTCACCGAGGAGATAGGGTACTATCTTGGGCCTGGATGTAGGAAGCTGTCTGCACGGTGGCATCTGTGGACAGGACCACAGACCCTGAGAGGAGCTGCAGCAAAGATAGGCATGTGCAATTAGACAGAGAAAGGAAGCAGCAACTGCACAGCAACAAAGTCTCTCTGAGAGCTGAGACAGGGAAGGACCCTCCATGACAGGCTGAGTATTGGTTGTCAGGAGAGATAAGTGTCACCTTGGCTTTGTGCTGGGACCACCTTACATCTTCTTTCCATTAGATAATCCCCACGTGACCAAGAACGCCAACCTGTGGCTTGGTCGTGAGGAAAGGCACAGACCCGTGTGTGCTGCTTGTGAGTGATCCTTATAAGGGAATGTACATGAGCACCCTTGGGGCTGTGTGAAGCAGCTGGTGCTACATTTGTTCTTGTCCCATTTGGTTTTGGTATACCAGGGCAGCAAAGAATGCAACAGACTTGGCCGTCATCATTCAAAAGACCCAAGTTCAAAACCCAGCCCTATCACTTATTAACTGGAGAACCTCCACTTAGTCACAAAACCGCTCTGAGCCTGAATTTCTCTCTGTATAAAATGAAGGAACACTCCCTTCACCTTAAACACAAACAAGCCAATAAGTACATTGAGCTTGTGCTAGGTTAGCAGGGTCAGTCATTATCAAGATAAAATGAGATAATGCACATATAGAATAAGAAATAGGTATTTAGGCTCCAGAAGTTTTTCTTGCCCTCCAAACACCACACCTGATCTTCATTTAGCATAACAATAGCAGAAGCGTTTACGTGATGTGAACTGACCCGTTACAGTTTTCTAACATGCTTCTAATTAAGGGAGGGATGGTAGAAGTCTTTTTCTACGCTCACATGTTTTTCCCATAATCTCATTATTTGTTCTAAACTTAGGGGCATGCAGACTTGCTCTCCACTGCTGGGTAAAATTAAAAAAGAAAAAAAAAAAACAAACCCTTGGATATAGTCAGGTATACACACCAGTAAGTTTCTACTGATGTTAGTAGCTGTTGAAAGTTGTCGGTTTGCCCGGTTCTGACTTAAGAGTGTCTCCATGGAGAATGGAGAGGTGGCTCCAGTGTTAAGCGCATGTGTGGGTCTTGCAGAGGACAGGAATTCAATTGCCAACATGCACATCAGTTGGCTCACAGCTGATACCCACGGCACTGGAGTTACAGCTTCATAGGGATCTGATGCCTCTGGCCTCCAGGGGCACTGGCACTCATGCGTGCACAGGCACATTCCCACGGTTTAAAATAATAAACCTAAAAGCAAGGCAGTGGTGACACACTCCAGACCAGCACTCCAGAAGCAGAGGCAGGTGGATTTCTGAGTTCGAGGCCAGCCTGGTCTACAGAGTGAGTTCCATGACAGCCAGGGCTACACAGAGAAACCCTGTCTCGGAAAACTAGAGGGAAGGGGGAAATAAAATAAGATTATCCTAAAAGGCAAGCAAAATGTAATATTTCCGGGAACTGCTTTCCGAGTGCCTGGGCAGCCACCAGCCTCCTTGGCTCTTGCTGGACCCAGGAGTCTGCTCAGTCAGTCTCTGGAAGGGCCTTCAGTCCTTGTGCACCACTTTCTCCTGCCTCAGCCTGGCATACCTGGAAGGCCTCTGGTCTCAACTAAATGTTGGATCTCTTCAAAACTTACCTGTTAAAGCCGCAATCCCCAGGATGGCTGGGCAGAGATTGGGCCTCCAAAGAAGCAACTGAGGTTAAATGGGGCCTCATGTCCCCAGAAAGAAAATGAAGAGCCAGGAGAGAAAGGCCACATGGACAGTGACAAGTACACTGGCTGCAGGCCCAGGGGAGGACCCTCCTTAGATACTGGAATCAGCTGTCAGCTTGACCTTGGGCTTCCCAAGCTTCTAGAACTGAGAAAAATAGCTCTCCACTGTTGAAGCCACCTGGGCTGTGGAAGTTTGTTGTGGAGCCGAGCCGATTAACACCTCCCTCTTTCTCCAGTCCTTCATCTGCCAAGGGCATCCACGAGGTAGATCCACACCCACACGACTCCCATGGACAAGGCTTGAGTTCACACCTGGGCTCCCTTCTGATCAGTCCTTCTCCACCTCCTTTTCTCATCTGCTCATCCTTGAATGGGCTCCCTTATTAGGGAGCAACAGACTCAGCAAGTCGACATTCTCTGGGGAATTTTCACCCCTAACATGATCTGCCCAGCTTTCTGTAAGACATGCAGCGGTGACATTAAATGACGCTCATGGTTGCTGACTGGCAAGGTGTGTAGCTTGCTCTGGATACTCGGTTGTGGACAGATGTGAGAATGAGGCCTTCCTGTTGTAGGCTGAGCTCCCTGAACACTTAATTTCCTCATACTCTTCCTCCCCCCCAGGAACCCACCCTAGGCTTTACCCCAGCTTGGGGCCAGCCCACAATCCTCACCTGTCAGGGCAACTGGCCTAACCTGGTCAGCCCTGCAGGTCACCAGTGCTGATTCACTCAGGGAGTGCTGGGAGCCAACACACTGGGCTCTGTGTTCAACACCCACCTCTTGTTTCCTTCTGATCCTCAGTATTCAGCCCCATGAACAGTCTCACATCCCTGTTTTACTGATTATGGCTTGTGGAGACAAACTTCCCATGGAGAATCTGTAGGTAGGGGGAGGAGCTGGGAGTCACAGTGGGATTCTAGTAACCATGTATCAGCCCCCTACCCCTGGCCCAGACTCAAGGCTGTCTTACCTGTCTACCTTAAAGTCCTCTTCCTCTGTCCTACCCACCATGTGTACTGCTAGACGCAGAGATTCAAACCTCTGCGTGTTCATGTACATTCCCCTAGAAGGCCAGAAACTTGGAGCTCCACCCCCCTCTTCCGTACCTGCATCTGCCTGCACATGGTGGGACTGTGAAGATCTAAGTGGAGAAATGACCCCCCCCCTTTTTTTTAATTACCAAGCTCTACCTAAGCTGGTATAAAGAATGTCTGTGGCTGCATTCTCATCTCTGGATCCTGACGCAGTACAGGATGCCATGGGCCTCCTTCTCCTACTGTAGGATACTTCTGGCTGCCCTAAGCCTGCTTCTGGCTGATGCCAGCTGAGCCACTCAGTCCCCTTGACTCCTATCCCCGCCACTCTGACTGCCTTTGCCATGATTGCTAGCATTATGCTCCTTTCCTCTCTGAAAGCATCATTTCTGGTAGCACCTCTCCTTCCACGTAAACAGAATGGAACAACAGCATCTGCAAGAACTCGGGTGTGTTTCTTCTTGCTTTGTTAGAACAGGAGCTCCTATCTGGCTGGTGATGGGCTGGGAGCCAGACCCAACAATGGAGGCCTTGTAAGCTTGCCCAGGGGTGTGCTGGGAGCTCACAATTTAGCACACACACACAACCCTTCCTGGTGCCACCTTCTTATCTCCTGCCATAGAGCCTTTGCCAGTACTCGGCCTGTAACTCAACCCCCTGTAATTGCATGTCCCAGATACGGCATTTCTGGGCTTGGGCCATGATTAAACATTGACTTTGGGAGCTGAAGCCTTCGCTGACAACTGCAGGTGCTCCTATTGGGAAGGTGCTGGCTGGGTGTCTGCCACTCTCTCACTATTGGATATATAGACCTCAAGAGCAGACATGGCATGCCCAAGAACCTTGTGCACACAGCCCTGTGGGGCCTCTAAGCACTGACCCTGTAACTGTCCCAGCCTTCCCCTTGTTCTCCTGCAAGCCCACTGTCAACCTAGACCTGTAGGGGTGGATACTTTGTGATGTTCTGCAGAACCATGTCGTCTCCTATAGCTGTCACTTTTGTCTTCAACACTGAGATCTACAAGCCTGGGGACCACACCCAGGGCACCACAAGGAACTGAGGGACATAGGGGTTATGGTGCTCACACTGCTGGCAACACCTAGATACAGACACCAAGACTCCGTGTGGCAACACCTAGATACAGACACCAAGACTCCTTAGTAAGGGGTTGGTATCTTAATAAGGGAGTTGTAAACACCCCCCCCCCCCAGGAAAATAGGCTTAAAATTTGGGAACCTTACTCTCCAGGGTCACCCCCCTTGTCCATAGTACTGGGTACACCAGGATCTGTGTCCTTCAAATTGTGTCCCACCTCAGGGATTGCAAGCTTTAGCTCTTAGACATAGGCATAGTTATGTTGGGGCAAACCTTGAGACCCTGAAACCTCAATGAGGCAACTCAATTCAACTCTAGCTGACATCCCATTCTGCCACTTTATAAGGACAATGTGATAGGCCCAGATACACATAGAGACCCTAAGCCAGATAAAGCACAGAAGCAGCGGACAGAGTCAGCTGCAGGCTACAGGCACCCTTAGCCTCCCAGAAGGCACAGCTTCCAAGCCAGAGCACTCCACTAGGTGCTGGGTAGAACAAGTAGCGCCTCAGAGGCAGGGCTTCTGGGGGGGGGAGGGGCAGTCTCACTGAGGACCCCCGTTCTCCAATGTTTCCCAGTCTCCTTGTATGGAGTTCCTGGGGACAGACTGTTCAGGTTCAAACCCTGGCCCTGAACTGATTACCTGGAGGATTTTGGCAAACTTCTCCCTTAGTGTTCCAGAGTCTCATTGTTCCCATCTGTGAAATGGGTGTAATAAAAGTCCACTGTCACGGTGACCTTAAAGGAGACCATAAGAGAGAATGGAGTGTACCTGCCTCAGGTGTGTAGATGCTGTAGAGGTGGCTGGCAGGTCTGCTGGTTGTCATGACAATTTCCAAGGAAGAGTGGTGCTATTACAACAGTGGGGGAGGGGCTCATAAACAAACGTGTTGCTCCCTTAACCAGAAATGCCTTCCCTTCTCATCATCATGGTCTCCCCAAGCAACCAGGAGCTCTAAGTCCCTGGGTAAGTACTCATCCTGTGAGCTGTCCCTAGTTTCTTGTACCAGAGTGACTTATTGGGGTCTTAGATCCCAAGCCAAATGTGCTCCATCCCCAACCGCATGCTTAGCTCTGTGGCTCTGGTTCTCAACCTTCCTAACACTAAAATTAACCCTTTAACACGGATCCTCATATTGCGGTGACCCCTAACCATAAAGTTATTTTTGTTGCTACTTCATAACTGTAACTGTGTGTAATTGTGTGTTGTGAATCGTAATATAATATCGTGATATGCAAGATATCTGACATGTGACCCTCAAAGGAGTCGCAACCCACAGATTGAGAACCGCTGTTCTGTGGGAAGCCTCTTTGCCCTCTTTGGAACCTCTGGTGTAGGTCAAATGTCTCCAACCATGACTCAGACAATGGAGGGTCTTAGTATATTAGGTACCTTTGGGTCTGTGTTACATCAAGGCTTCTGAAGTGGGTAAGATGTATGCATCATTTGACCCCACTCTGGGGGCCGGGAATTTGGGAGCATGCTTCTGCTCTGGGTCTGAGTATGCAGTTGACATTTCAGCTGTGGCTTGGTCCTCTGATGCCTGGATGGATGCCAGAGGACCCACTTCTAACACAGCACATTCCAATCCCTGTTCTTTGTACTGCATTGATATTGATAGGACCCTTCTGCTCTTGGCCACATGGAACCTCCCATAGGAATGCTTGAGTCTTCTTGAGATGGGCTGCTGGTTTCCTCTAGAACAATAGCTCTCAACGTGTGAATCATGACCCTGTTGGGGGCCGAAAGACTTTCACAGGGGTTGCCTAAGACCACAGGAAAACACAGATATTTACATTATAATTCCTAACAGTAGCAGCATTAGAAGGGTTGAGAACCATTGCTCTAGAGTTATTAATAGCAATCTGAGAATGGACTCACAGTATCTTATTATGACCTCGCCTTGGAGGTGACATATGGCCATTTCCATGATAACTGATTGTTTAAACACAGCAGATTTACTTGGTATGGGAGGGTGCTGCATTGAGGTATGACTATTGGTAGGTAGGGATCATTGGGAGACATTTTAAAACCTGCTAGCACATCAGGAAAAGATATTGAAGAGACAGACACAATTTTGCTTCCCAGAGATAGTGATCTGAGTGAGCTGCTGGGCAGGGGACTATGGAGAAGGACGTGTCACCTCTAAAAGCATAGGCATGAATTCGATACCTTCTCATATAGCCCTGGGTGTTCCTGTCTGGCCCACTGCTTGCTTAGTTACATAGATTTATATTTGATTGAGACATGAACCATCCTCTCTCTCTCTCTCTCTCTCTCTCTCTCTCTCTCTCTCTCACACACACACCCACACACACACACACCACTCCTGGTCTTAGAGTATTTGAAACATGACTCCTCCATCTTAGCTCCTGAGTCTCTGATATGGTGCCACCACATAATACCATCAGGAAAGAGGCTTGTCCAACTCTTGAACATCATAGACTGTAATTGCCTTCTCTCTGCTGTGGTCTGGAAGGGACTTCCTCATGGAGAATGGCTTCTGCTCTTCCTAAGGGCATCGCCTGCCTTCTGAAGCCCAGAGTTCCTTTCCTAGGCACAACATCCTGGCTCCACTTCCTCAGGGCTGTGCACTCGTTTATGTGTCTCCCAGAGCCCTTGCCTCCTCAGAGCCCCTGGGTCAGGGAAGGAGACTGGTACAGAAGCATTCTTCAGGCCCTGAGTACCGTGAGAAGTGACCAGTGAATTCTACCCTAGGCCTCACCTGATGAAAATGATCAATGGGTTTATTTATTGAGCACTGGGATCCATTTGACATGGCTACACCTCTAGTTGTCTAAAAGACAGTCTTCTTGTTTAAGTGATTCTGAAAGATGTGTGGCCTGCGACAAGAGTAATCGTGAGCAGGGGAAGATGATAGGGAGGCCACTGGAATATTAAAGAGGAGACTGAGGCTGGCAAGTGTAGACAATGGAAAAGTAGGGACTGACTCAGAGACACGGGCAATGGCGTCTGTAGATATGGTGAGGTTGCTGGTTCGGTTTCTTTTATTCTAAGAAAGGAGGGGTACATTTGGCTCACAGAGTGAAAGGGTGCCATGATGGGGAAGGCATGGTGGTGGGAATGCAGGCAGCTGGTCACATTCCATCTGCAGTTAGGAGGCAGAAAGAGATGAAAGCTGATACTCAGTGTGGCTTCTCCTTTATACTGAGTCTGGTACCCCAGCCTAGGGGATGGTAACACCCATAGTTCAGGTGGACCTTCTCACCTTAATTAATCCTATCCAGAAATTGCTCACGCCCAGAGGTTTGTCTCCTGGGGGATTCTACATCCTTCAAGTTGACAGCCAATATTAAGCACCATAGATGGTGATGATGGTTAATTTAAAAAGCCCTGGCAGGCAATGAGAGTCTACCCAGCAGCCAAAATTCAGACATACACCCAGAATATAACAAACATGCAGTCAAGTCGGGGTGTGATGGCCAGAGTCAAGTACAAAAGGGCCTCACTATCGACAGTATTCGTACACTTTGTGATTCTAACCCATGTCAGAAACATTTTGTTGTTGTTGCTTTGTTTTGGGTTGTTTTGTTTTGTTACCAATCTAATAGAGCAGGATTTTGGAAGCAAACAAAGCAAATGTATACTTTTTTAAAAGTTAATTTTAAACTATGTTCAGACATGTTGTTTCATCTATGGTAAAGTCTTTACCATATTCAGCATAGCAGTTGTGGGGTATTCACAGAGCTGCATAAACTCCACTTCTGTCTACAGCCAGAGGGAGCCAGAGGGAGCCAGAGGGAGCCAGAAGGAACCAGAGGGAGCCAGAAGGAACCAGAGGGAGCCAGAGGGAGAGAGCCAGAGGGAGCCAGAGGGAGCCAGAGGGAGAGAGCCAGAGAGAGCCAGAGAGCCAGAGGGAGCCAGAGGGAGCACTTCACCATTGTAGAAGGAGACCCCACACCCATTAGTCCCTCCCCAGCTCCTTCTGCCCTCCAGCACCTGGTAACCACCAATCTACAGTCTCTATGGCTTTGCCCATTTTGGGGATTTCATATTAACAGAATCATACACGTGACCTTTTTTGTCTGGCTTTGTTCACTTACAATGTTTTCAAGGTTCATCATGTTACAGCATGTATTTCATGCCTTTTTATTGACTAACCTGTGGATATGTGTCTGTATACTTACACAAACCTTTTATCTGCTTATCAGCTGATGTTTGAGGTTTTCTTCTTCGAGCTATTATTTATAAATAATTTTGCTGTGAATATTCATGTATACATTTTGGTGCGGATATACATTTTCACATCTTGTGGGCACATACCTAAGGGTAGAATTTCAGGGTTAGAAAGTAACCCCATGCTTGACTTACTCAGGAACTGCCAAGCCATCTTTCATAGCAGCTGCAACATATTGTGTTACCATAGCCACGGATGGTGTACAAGGGTTCCAATTTCTCCCATCCTTCCTGATACATGCCATGACCTGCTCCCCACCCCCACTCTTAGAATGTTATTCTATGGGTGTGGGGTGGTGTTTAATTGTAGTTATGCTGAGCATGTTTCCATGTACTGATTTTTCATTTCCTTCAAATCTTTCATATGTTTTATTTGTTTGTTTTTTAAAGAATGGGTGATCCTCCTCCACCTAGAACCAAACCCAAGGCCTTTCACGTGCTAGGTAAACACTACTAGTGAGCTATATCCTCAGCCCTTTTAGATTGAGGCAGGGTCTCCTTAAGTTGCCCAGGCTGGCTTTTAGTTGCCCAGGCTAGCCTTCAACCTACTTAGTGGCTCAGGAAGGTCTTGAATTTGTTATCTACCCATCTCAACCTCCAGGATGCTGGGATTGGATGTGGTGGGGCAGTCTTGCCATTTGTCTTCTCCCGAAGAAGGTTATTCCTTTGTCTGTTTGCTTGTGTGTGTTTGTTTGCATTTTCTAACCCAGGCTGACTTGGAACTCACTGTGCAGCACCGTCTGGCCTCATACCTACAATGATTCTCCTGTCTCAACATCCGGTATTTACAGGTATTTCTTGCTATCTTATTGCTGAATTATGAGGTTTTTATATATCTGTAGACAACTTTTCTCAGACATGGAATTTGAAAACACTTTCTCCCACTGTGTGGGCTGCCTTTTCACTTATTTGGTGGTGTTTTTGAACTACAAAGTTGTGTTACTTTGATGAAATCATTTTTTTCTGGCTTCAGTTTGTACTTTGGCATCAAATCTAAGAGGCTAATATTTGATCCTCAGACATGATGTTCTGTCATTTTATCTCTGACACTCAGAGATTTGCTCCACTTTGGTTAAAATTCTAGCTTTTATTCTCTTTTTTACAGGTATGAGTGGTTTGTGTCCACATATGTATTCAACCACATGCATTCCTAGTGCCTGAGGAAGTCAAAAAATGGGGCTTGGAAGCCCTGGACGTAGAGTTATGGATGGATGTGAGCCTCCATGTAGGTGCTGGAGCTGAAACCAGGTCACCTACAAGAGCCACGAGATACAGTGGTCCTATTACATACTTTGAATATGAATGCTCCGTTGTCCCAGCACTATTTATTAAAAATCTATTCTTTCCCACACTGAATTTTATTGGCCCCTTTATTGCAAATCAGTTAACCAAATGTCTAATCATTTCTTTCAAACTCTCGATGCATGTGCATTGATCTACTTCCGTGTTGCTGACTCTACCAGACTGATGGCACGACAGCTCTGTAATAGATTTTGAAAGAGGAACATGTAAGTCTTTCTACTTTGTTCTCGCCCAAGATTGTTTTGGTTTGTTTGTTTATTACCATTCGGGTCTGATAATTTTATATGAATTTTAGAATGAGCTTTCGCATTTTAGGCTGGTGGGGGAAGCAATTGACTTTTAAAAGGATTTGCAGTGGAGTCCGCAGATCATCTTCAGACACACTGCCATTTAACAGTATTAAGTCTTTCAATGCACAAACACAGGGCGCTCGTTTACTTAGGCTGTCTTTCATTTCTCCTAACAATGTTTGGTAATTATTCAGTGGACAAGTCTTCAAGTTCTTTTGTCAAATTATCCCAATTTTGTTATTTTTCAATATGGCCCTAAGTGGAATTTGTTTTTTAAATTTAATTTTCGTATTGTTATACTAAATTTTCTTGAGGGAAATTAGTTAACAAAAAGTCTGCAAGCCTGAACTACCCAACTCTCGGATTGCCCAATTCCTATGGCAAGCCTTGAGCTGGCTAACCTGCAGTGGGAAGGGAAGAAGGCTCTGACCTCTGATCTCTCACCACTGTGGACAGCATCTTCTCCAGTGGCTTCTTCCCGTGTGGCCCTGAAGAACAGTTGTCTAATAAGGACCTCCCAGAAGGCAGATCAGGGTCCACAGAGAAGAATGGATAAAGGAATATTTCCCAGTTGCCTGGTCTAAGGCAATTGGTCCCCTAGGAGGTTGGGAACCCTGGCAATTCTTGCCCAGTGGGATCTCCTAATTGTTAAGTATTTTCCATTCTTCTTTTCCAAGAGGAACCTTTAATTGTGGTTGCCCGTTTCATCCCCGTTATATATTGCACATGGGTGGCTGGCTGGAGGAGGTGGGCACGGAGACAACCTGCCTCTTGTTTATATGCCACTGGACCAATATCTGAAGTTCATGAAGAGATCATACAATCACCAGGAGGGCCCGGGCTTTGAGCTAGTTGCAGTAATTATTGGATAAAACCCGGTGTGCTTCGAACTTGAGGAAGGGTTGGTATGTTTTGTGTGAGAGAGTGTGCATTTATTCAGACAGGGATCACTAACTTCAGTCCATTGTCTTCTTTCTCGTTAGTGATGAAATATTTAACTGGACTAATTGATACTAGGATGATGTGCCTTAACTTCCCTCACAGCTAGAGATGTCTTAAGGCCAAGCCTTTGAATAAACACGGTGGAAATGTAACTTCAGGCAGGGTCTGCAGAAGTAGACAGATCTTCTTCCTCTATTTGCACATCCTTCTGGCCTATGGCTGACGTGCTGGTGTGGCAGAGGCTGGAGCATCCTCCTGGGAGAGACTGGGAGTTAAGGACAATAGAGCAACACAGAAGGATCCTTGCACTGCCTGCCTGGGATTTGCCTCCACAGCCAACCTCCTTGTTTGGTATACTGACTTGTGAGTCCCTTTGCTGCATCAGACTAACTTCAATCTTCTCTAATAAGGCTCTGTTCCATCCTTAAGATGAGAGGGACCAGACTGTTTATATGTAGGTAAAAATGACCCAGCAGGGAGAGATAGCCTAATGGAGATTGAGAACACAGGTACCAGATAAAGAACAGAGCCCTTGAGGAGATGAGAAGGGATGAGACCCCAAGAACAAGCGAAGGGATTTTTCTTTGCCTGGAGAAACTGGGGATTTTCATCCACCATGCAAGAGGATAAGAAAGAGCCATGTAGATCCTGGGAGACTGTGGACTCCTTGGCAGGACGGTAAGCGATGCTCGGTATATCTGTAAGAGAACAATGTAATGACAACCCATGGATTCCTCCAACTCAGCATTGGCTCCCAGACACATTCATCAATCCCTGCACAGTTTACTTTTATTTAGTTCCTTTAATGACACAGTATGTGCCTGTAAAATTATCTCGCAAAGGAAAACCTTAGTAATGACCCACATCTCACCTCATCTGCACCTCACTACCTTCTTCAGTCAGGATGGCCAGCACCCTGAATCCCACATGTAATACTACATGCTTTCTCTATCATACAGTTTTACTGTTCTTCTACATTCCTAAAAAGAAAATTATATCAGCTGCTTTTATTTCCTCCTGGGTCCACTGCTGGTGTCAGGAAAAGTCGGTGTGAAGATCTGTTTTCTAAATTTTCCTTCAGATCCACTACCATCGTCTTCTAGTCACAAGCTGGGGAAACAGGTGCCAACTTGGTTCTGAAGACTTTCCTTTTAAGAGAAGATATTTGGAGGAAAAGAAAGAGAGGTGAAGCCACTTAAGAACCAAGAAAAGCTCCAAGAAAGCCCTGGGCCTGCCTGCCATTGCTCTTTAACACAATCGGTACAGAACGAAGGGGAAGGTCCATCCCTGAGTCAGCCTGTGTTTCTGTGTTGTCTGAGGAAATGTTTGCTTCTGAGTTTGCCCTGTTGGGCTCAACTTAATTATGCTTCAGTCATGAAAGGGTAGGATGGGGGAGGGGCATTAAACACAGCCATGCAATTGTTTTCTGTTGCTGACCTATAAGAAGATCCCACCTCTCTCACATCCCTAGGACCCAGGACCTACTAAGCCATTGCTCTCAGCCTCTGTCCCTTTCTGTTTCCTCCCTGTGGCACTTGGACCAAAGAAGAGCTGGGTGAGGGAACAAGCATGGACCACTATGGAGAGGAAGAACAAGAGGTGCCTAGCAGCAGTGTCCCCAGAGGCCTTCTTTGTGTGGTTCTGGATAACTTGAATGCTTTTGGTTTCCCAACTCAGGAGAAGAGGGAACTATCTGCTGTACTATCCTACCATTAATAAGGCACACAGCTCCTATTTTCAAGGAAGCCAGGGGCAGTGGTTTGTATCTTTCTACAGCTCCAGCATTCACAGAGCCAGGGCCTTCACTCTGTAGGGGCTCTTGCACTGAGCAGAGACTCAAGCCACATGTAGAACACTGGAGTATACTAGAGCTGGATAGGTTTTTTGTTTTGTTTTGTTTTGTTTTGTTTTGTTTTGTGTCAGTTTGACATAAGTCAGGGTCATCTAGGGAAGGGGGAACTGACCTATGGAGCATTTCTCGATTGATCATCGATGTGGGAGGTCCCAGTCCACTGTGGGTAGTGCCAGCCCTAGACAGATTATATAAGCAGGCTGAGCAAGCCATAGAGAGCAGGCATGTAAGCAGCACTCCTCCATGGACTCTGCTTCAGTTCTTGCCTCCAGGTTCCTGCTGAGTTCCTGCACTGGCTTCCCTTCCTGATGGACTATAAACTGTAAGATTACATACACCCTTTTTGGTCATGGTGCTTATCTGGATGTGAATGAGAGACGAGAATAACTCGTAAGGAAGACAGAGCTTCACAATTTGTCTCACCACACTCTCAGCCAAGAGCTGGCTACAAAGGAGGTTTTTCTGAGACAGGAAAAAAAAAATGCCAGGGGAAAAATCCCACCTTGTGAAAGAGGCTGGGTTTGAGCTCAAAACTATGGATGCTAAGAGAAGGCTCTCAAGATATATTGCTTAGATTACAGAAGTATCTGGTAAAGCAGAGACCCAAAATAAAAGAGACTCCAACAAGATGGACCGTTCTTTTAAAATATATTTATTTTTATTTTATGTGTATTGGTGTTTTACCTACATGTACATATATTTACCACATGTATATCTCATGCCCGTGGAGGCCAGAAGAGGGCATCAGGTCCCCTAGATGGCAGTGAGCCAAGAAGAGGGTGTTGGGAACCAAACCCCAGTCCTTTATAAGAGTTGCAAATGCCTTTAACCACTGACTCATCTTTCCAGCTCAAAATGGATTATTCTTTTCCTCTGTGTAACAGTACAGAAATAAACAGTTTAGGGACAAAATAGAAGCCAGGACTCAGGCTGCTTCTGACTGTCTTGCTCCAGTACCATTCCTTTGCCTGTGTTCTCATATATATGACCCAAGATATGACCTCACATACATGACCTCATACAGGCTTACAGCCTGTACCATGTAGGAGAAAGAGGCCAGGATAGCCTGACTCCCTCCTTTTAAAGGAACCATTGGTAATCTGCACACATTGCTTTGCTCACACCCTACTGATCAGAACTTTTATACCCATGGATTGTAGCCCCCTAGTTGCAAGGGAGTCTGGGAAATGTAGGGGGTTTGTTGTTTTGTTTCATTTTGTTTTTTGTTTTGTTTTTCACCAAAAGTATCCAGAAAAAGAAAAAAAACTTTAACTTTTTAAAATTATAAATATGTGTCAGTGTCTGTGTGTGGGTATGTGCCCATGGATGCAAGTACCAAAAGAGGTCAGAGGGGTCAGAGCTCCTTGGAGGTAGAGTTATACAGGTGTTATGAGCCACCTGGTATGGTTTCTAAGAACCAAAGTCCAGTCCTCTGTAAGAGCAGTATGTGTGCTCTTAACCACTAAACCATCTCTCCAGCTCCAGAAAGGACTTTCTGATCTATGAGAGAAAAGGTAACATTGTTATGGGGGTCAACTAGCAGCTGTGTCACAGGAGGTCCCAAATGTACAGCATAGAGATTTTTGTACGTGTTTGACAATGGGTGGGACAAAAAATCTGGGAAAATTACATCAAGACATCTCCCTGGTGAGAGTGATGCCTGGCCCAGATCTGGTCACACGATTTAAGGGGAGCCTATACAAACTTTCTAACCAACCCCAGTGACAAATGATAACATTTTCTTTCTAGTCATAAAAGCATGAGGATGTGACCCTGAACTGGGTGGCATGGTTGTTTTCTCTCTAGGTTGGGGGGCATGCATAGCCCATCTGCAGAAGAAAGGAAGCCAGCCCCTGAGACATGTAAGGAGAAGATGCAGAAGATGCCCTTGCCAGTGAGTTGGCCTCAGCCTCCAATCCTTCTCCATCCTTGTCCCACCTGAGGAATTGCTCAAGACTTCTTTCCACACAAGCTGATTCAAGTTGAATTTTGGCCTTTTTCAGCCCAAAGTCTTACCTTAGTACTGAGAGTGGTATCCCCCCCCCTTCCCCCCAGGAATGAATGGATTTGTGGGTAGAGGACACAGGATAAAAGCATGTGGGTTTCCCCTAGCTGATTCTTTTTGCTGCCCGCTGGCCCCACTGCACCTTCAAGTTACCACAGAACACACCTTGCAGGGTAGTCTGCTGGGCCTCTCCGCAGCCTTTTCCCAGCCGGGCCTGATTCCTGACAATCAGCCCCACCCTCAGGCTTGCTCCAGCAAGCCCAGCTGTGAGGAGGGGGCAAGGAGGGGCAACCGTCAACAAGGACTGCATTCTGGGCCGCTGCTGACTGTTATCAGCTAAGCCTGGGCTCTGACTCACCTGCCTCTGTGGGCAGCCTGTGGATGTGGGTGGTGTCTGATTTGCCTGGAGGCTTCCCTTTGCCAGGACCTGTGAGTGGAGGTGGACCCTAAACAGAGGCCCATTGTTTCCTTACCCTACAGAGTCAGGCTCTTTCCAGGACTTCCCTGAGCTGTCTTTTGTTGCTCATCCTCCTCCCTCTGGCCCCCAGCCCTCTGGCTTCTTCTGATCTTCCCCTCACCAGCAGCCAGGAATGGTAATTGGTGAAGGCAGGAGAAACCCATGGGGCAGACTCCAACACAGTCAGAAGGGAACATCTGAACCCACGACCTTTGGGCTCCCTCCTCCCTTTGAAGCCTCTGGAGTCCCCTTCACCTGATACAGACAGGATAATCTCTTAGAGGATGCATAGCATAATCTCTTTTCTCTCTTGCAGGGGTGGGGTGGTTTTTTACTTTAAACCATGGTCAATGTGGTTCAGCTTCTTGGGCCATATTTTAAACTCAGATTACAGATCTAAGGACTTGCTTCTTTGCTGTACCGTTCTGGGTCTGCCGCTGCTGCCTCAGAAAGCCTTTGGTGGTGTGCTTTGTCTACCTGACTGGTTTTGGCAGACTGAGGTGATACCAAGGCTACCTCCATCCCAGAAAAGAGCTAGCCAAGAGTCAGAAAATTAAAAAAGAATTATTCCAGTGCCTTAGGCCTTTGAGCATTTGAACATTTCCTCCTGAAGGCCGTTCCCATCACTCCCTTCTTCTGAGAAGAAGCTGGCTATCCTCTGGGACTCAAAACCAAGCCGACTTTCCTAGATCTACACCATGTTTCCAGTCCTAATACCAACTGTGCAGTGGATTCATTGTCTCTTTCCTTAAGTAGGTGTGGGACAGTCCAGTTTGGCAATGGCTCAGACAGACATTTAGGGCCAACCTGATCATATACTGAGTCTTTCTTTGCACATGCTTGTGTACGTATGTGTGTGCGTGCGTGTATAAATTTCTTAAATGGCATCGTGTAGTCCAGACTGGCCTTGAACTCACTGTATTACCTTGAACTTCTGATCCTGCTGCCTCCACTTCCTGAATGCCAGTCACAAGTATGCACCGCTAACCACACTCAGCCTCATGCAGTGCTGATAATCTAACCCAAGGCTTTGAGCACACTAGGCAAGCACTTCACCAACCGAGTCCTTGCTCCACCAGCTAAGGATTCTAAAGTGCAGCACACCAGTGGATTGGGCCCATTCATTCAAAGAAAAGCTAGTGAAGCCACGATGACAAGACGATGCCCTTGAGCACACAGAGCAAAGAGAAAGGACACGAGGGGACCGAGAAGAGCAGAGGATTAGCCAGACACCTGCTACACGGGCAGGAGCCCGAGGAAACACTGCCGTACTGCACAGAATCAGGCAGGCGATAACACCACATCCCACCAAACCAATATTTGCTTATTGTCAGTTCCAATTCTAACCTGGAAAAATTATTTCTGCCTGCGGAAATGAGGGTGTAGACAGAGAGGAGGGCGCCTGCTGACACCACTTCATCTCCTCTGTGAAGTTCAACGGTTCCCCAACCACACAAACAAAAACTCTTCAGACCCCTCTGAAGCCCCTTAGAGATCGGCTGTTACAGTACTAACCGCTCCTTTCTTGCAGTGAGGATAGCTGGCCAAGGCAGAGTTCCTGGCATGATTTTTTTCATCATCTTACATCGCCAGTGGTTCACAATGCCTCATAGAGATGGCTTCGGCCTGGCATTGACAGAGTATTCTGTCTCATTTAATCACCCTGCCACAAAATGTCACGATCTCCAATCCTCCTGAAAAAACGAAGGCTGAAGACAGTAGCTGCCACCACTGAGCCACCATCAGAATTTAATTTCATCCATCTTGCTTCAAGCCTCCGAGTTTCACTCCCCTTGAACATCCACGAGGAGACAGGAAAAGCATAGCACAGGAAGTGGGACCTGCATGTGCGACATGAGGTCACAACAAGAGCTATAACAAGCCAAGTCAGAGACCCAGTGACAGCAAGAAGAGAGGCTGGGTCCCTCCTCCCACTAGAAAACAGCACAAGGGGGGAGAAGGGAAGAGGAGACATCGGTGTGGGTTCCCCGGATGTGTAAGGCGGATGTGTAAGGCAAAGCCTTGTCGTAAGCTGAGAGAAGGTTGGATGCAGCCAGGCAGGGCCCTTTCTCTATGTAATACACCTCACACTAAGAAGGGCTGCTCCTACGGCAGGGTGAGCCTAGGTCTAGAAGAAGCCTGGAGACCTTTTCGTGTGGAATCTGTCCTTGTGCACTGGAGTAGAAGCTGCAGAAAACCACACGGGCCAGGTGAAAGCAGTAACGTGGAGCGCGGGGCCTAACCCTGGTGGCCCCTCTTCCTCGCTCCAATGCCCAGCTCAGCTCTCAGCTCAGCGTCCCAGACTCTAGGGGCTGTTCCTGACTCCACCAGCAGAGGTCTCCAGAGCAGAGGGCTAGAGGGCTTGGGACCAGGAGAAGCTGCATGCTCCGCCCCTGTTCACAGGTGTCCACATGCATGGGTGGTCTTTACTCATGCATAGGTGTGTCTGTGCTTGTGTGTATCCTTTCGCGTGGGTATAAAATGAATGTATCTGTGTTTGTGGGCGGGAATCTACAGACAAGACCATGATTGCTGCTCTGCGTTAAGGCGTCCTCTTTGCACACGTGGGCGCTGTTTGTAACCCATGAGTATGTGGGATGCACTGGGTACCTGTATAACTTGCGCGTAGACCTGCGTGCTTGGGCTTGTAAGCGGGGGGGGGGGGGGTAAGTAACAGGAGTTAGCTGTGGTATGCACACCTGGAATCCTAGTACTCTGGAGGAAGATGCAGAAGGATGGTTCGTGGTTTCAAGACGCCTGTCTGGACTTTGTACCTAGACCCTTTCTGAAACCAAAGGGGAAGCAGGGTGTGGTGTGGTGGTGCACACCATTAATCCCAGCACTGGGGAGGCAGAGATGGGCAAAATCTCTGAGTTTGAGGCCAAGGTTATATTGTGAGACTCCTTACGAGAGAGAGAGAGAGAGAGAGAGAGAGAGAGAGAGAGAGAGAGAGAACGGACAAAGGAAAGTGACAGGACAGAGAACAAAGGATTCTGACATCTGGCCCGCTCTGATTCCATTTGCGATCTGTAGGCCTTGTTCTTTGGGAGAGAAGGGCGAGCAGGAAGAAGGTAGATGACTACCCCACAGGTGGATGGCTCACTCAGAGAGGACAGAGGGGTTCAGCTGTCAGGCAAAATCCAGGGCCAGGACCCAGCTCTGCACCCCCTACTGGAAGCCCAAGCTGTGAACAGCTGCTTCTCTGTCCTGGTTAGAGTTTCCCCAAGGTTGCTGGACAGGTCAGACCGTCGACTCTCAGCCTGTGGTCATGAGCATGCCCAATGTAGTGAGAGGACTCTAGGCCCCACTGCAGGAAGCTGAGTTAGTGTCCAGAGCTTCTATAACAAATTCCACACGGAGAGGCTTACAACATGACTGTCTCAGTCAGGGTTTCCATTCCTGCACAAACAGCATGCCCAAGATGCAAGTTGGGGAGGAAAGGGTTTATTGAGCTTACACTTCCCTGCTGCTGTGCATCACCAAAGGAAGTCAGGACTGGAACTCAAGCAGGTCAAGGAGCAGGAGCTGATGCAGAGGCCATGGAGGAATGCTGCTTACTGGCTTGCTTGCTTCTCCTGGCTTGCTCAGCTTCCTTTCTTATAGAACCCAAGACTACCAGCCCACAGATGGTACCACTCACAAGGGGTCCTCCCTCCTTGATCACTAATTGAGAAAATGCCTTACCGCTGGATCTCATGGAGGCATTTTCTCAACTGAAACTCCTTTCTCTGTGATAACTTCAGCTTGTGTCAAGTTGACACAAAGCCAGCCAGTACAATGACAAATGTCCCTTCACAGCCCCTGAGGTCAGCTCCCGAGAGCAGCATCCTTGGACATAACTGAAAAGTCTGCAGGGCTGGGTACACTGAAGCAAGGTCCCTTGCCTTTTCCAGGTTCTCCGGCTCACCCGTGTGTGCTTCTTTCTCCTGCCTTCAAGTCAGCCACAGTCCACACTTTCAGAGCCCACCACTGCTCCCAAGGGCCCTCCCTACAGCCTTTGCTTGCTGCCCTCCCTCTTCCAAGAACTTCTGTGACAACGGGGACACACACACACATAATCTTAACAATCCCCCTGTCTTCAGAGTCTGAATATAACTATACCTGCAAAGGCCCTTTTGCCTATAAGGTGACATGTGCACAGGTTCTGGGGACTGGGATAGGGACATCTTTCAGGTGGAGTATATTATTCTGAGTATCAAAGAGAATGGCCGACAGAATGGGCTGATGACTTCTCCTCCTCCTCCTCCTCCTCCTCCTCCTCCTCCTCCTCCTCCTCCTTCTTCTCTTCCTCCTCCCCTCCCTCCTCCTTCCCCCTCCTCCTCCCTCCTCCTTTCTCCTCTTCCTCCTCCTCCTATTTTTCCTTTGTCTCCTTCTTGGAGTTAATAGGCATTGAAGCCAAGCCCTGATACATGCTGGACAAGGGCTCTAACACCTAGCCTATACTTTAAGATGGTCTCACTAAGTTGCCTAAACTAGTCTTGACTTCATCATTGTAGCCCAGGCTGGCCTTGAATTTGCAGTCCTCTTAGCTCAGCCTCCTAAGTAGCTGACTATTACAGGCTTATCCTAACAGTCCTGGCTGGGAGTTGGAAGGGGCATTTTTTTTTTTTTTTTTTTTTTTTTTAGATTTAGTTTTTAAATTTTTAATTATGTGTCTGTGTGGGAGTAAGTACATGTGAGTGCAATTAAACACAGACACCAAAAGAGGGCAGCAGATCCCCTGGACCTGGAGTTACAAGTGGTTATGAGAGACCTAAAATGGGTGCTGGGAACCCAACTCAAGACCTCTGCAAGGACAGATGGTTCCTAACCACTGACCCATCTCTCCAGCCCTGTGACATTTTTAATCCTCCCACTCGTTTGTTGAGGATTCTCTGCCTTGGCAATGCTATCTAGGGAACTGAGCTGTCCCAGGCACTAGGAACCAGCTCTGACCAGTGAAGGGCTGCCCTTTATCTTGTTCTCCAGCAGCCCAGGGCCAGGAACTCATTATTACTGGGTATTGACTCCTGGGCCCCTCTCCTTCTCTCACCCCTACCAGGCCACTCCATACCCAGCCCCTACCAGGCCTGGGTCCACATCCATGCTCCTTGGAGTCTTTTTTTTTTTTTTTTAAATCAGTTTTGGTCCCTCTGACCTGCTGTGCTAGGCCACCTTAGGACTACAGGGCTTAAGTTGGCAGGCTAAACCCCTCTTCATATGGTGAAATCCTATCCATGGGCTCCCATGGAAAGCCCAACCACATCGCTCAGCATGAGGAAGGGGGACATGCATGACAGCATAGGTCAACACTGGGGGGCCACGGAGACCCCAGGCTTCCCAGATGCTTTTCAAAATGAAGCTCCCCAGCCCAGTCAGCACCACATCTGGAAGCAGGCTGGAAATTCCAACCATGCTCCCCTGCTAGGAAATGTGTCAAATCCTCCCAGAGATTTCATGGAGGCAGGAAACACTGGAGAGGGGGGCTGACTCCACAGGACCCTAAGAGCGTTAGAGAAATCCAGATGTCACCAGGAGTCCACAGTCCTTAGCACTGTTCCCTGCCTGCTCCCAAGGAAATTAAAGAGGCCTGGAGCAACTGACAGAGCTTGTGTCTCCCAGGAACCCACAAGTCAAGTGTGCGTGTGAAACCCTGAGTTCTTGATACAATGCTGAGTTATTTTTTCCTGGAGAGAAAAAACGTTGACATGCCTTGGGAGGGTCATCTGCCCAGAACATCTCTCTCACACGCGCACGCATCTCACGGAGGCCCCAGGGCATCCATTCCTCAGAGCTGGTCTCACCGAGAAGATCTGGCCACTGGCTCCTTCTGCAGCTCTCAGCAAGGGTAAATCCCCAGTGATCGCCATAGCCACAAGTCAAATGGCTGGAAACAGCAAACATTGGTTTCCCTCCAGTTCTGGAGGCTAGAAGTTCAAATTCAGCATCACTGGCCTAAAGTCAGGCTTCTAAGGCCGAAGCTCAGGGGCAAGCCCACTTCCTTGCCTTTCTTAGTGTCTAATAGATGCCTACATGCCTTGGCCTGTAGCCCCTTCCTCCACCTTCACAGACCACCGCTCATTCCACCCCCTTCGTCACATCACCGGCTCTAACATCCTCCATCCCTCTTACATAACATCCTCCATCCCTCTTACAAGCCACTTGTGATTAGATTGGACCTCCCTCAGCAGCAATCAATACCTCAGGCTACGTAACTTAAACCCTTCAAGTTCCTGTTGCTGTGAGGATAACACATGCACAGACCTTAAGGTTGACTTTCTCTGTCCGGCCTTGTTCAGCAGAGGCCCCTCCCTGAGCATCAGCTTTCCTCGTGTTGCTTCACTAAGATGGGGGCCTCTCTCCTCCAGTTAAGGGGGCTTGGTCTCGCCGCTCTCTGCTCAGAGCAGTCTTCTGAAGCTCACGTTGCTTCCTTCCATCACTAGAAGCAAGACTTCTCTACCCTGCCTTCAGTACCAGGAGGCCATGCCCCATGTGGGGCTCAAGCCACATCCTCCACCCATGAAGAGTTTACTCTCCTCAACCCCCCTGTAGTTTCGGATCTTAACTCTAACTTTCTCTGGAGCTGGCTTCACTAGCCCATCGTCCATCTGTTGTTTGGGAAGAAGAATCCTGGAGAGGTGGTGAAGACAGGTGTTCGGGAGAGGGAAAGGAAGGGTGGACACTCCCCTCTAGAACTGTCCCAGTGCCTTCGCCTCCTGGGGCTCTGCCACCTGCCTGGTGTCCTCAGCACTGTACTAACATCTCCCTAGAGGACCCAAAAGCCCTTGGAAGCCTTGTGAGTTGCTAAGGCATCCAATGGACTGAGGGAGGTGGTGCTGGACTTTAAGCCTAGAAACACAAGAATTTGGAGACCAGCGCACATGCCTGTGAGGAGATGTAGCTACGTCTTAGTCCATGCTGTTCCCATTGTCTGGTGACCCCACTGTAAGTCAGTCACCTCTGACTTACAAGCAAAAAGTGTCCCATCAAGTCTAAGGTAACTAAAGTTCCTTGATGCTCCCAGGACTGTGGAATGGTTCCCTGTGTCCAAGACAGGCACTGATTCCATCCTACAGATAGATCCCCTGCCTTGGAGGGACTCAGAGCAGGAGAAGGGCTGTGTCTGAAGAGACAGCATGGAGCTTGGCTTAGCCTGCCTCTCCAAAAGGACCTCTCTTCTTTGGTGATGGTTGGTTTTAATGCCGGCTTGCCACAACCTGGAATCATAGGAGAAGGGAGTCTCAGCTGAGGACTATCAAGGTCAGGTTGGCTTGAGGGCATGTGTGTGAAGGGATTGTCTTTATTAACTGAGGTGGGAAGACTCAACCTGAATGCAGGTGGCTCTATGTCACCAGCTGAGCCCCACGGAGGATGAGCGAAGGAGGTTAGTTGAGCTGAGCAGCCATCGAGAAAGGATCTGTGCGTTTATTCTCCCCTGCTCTCGACTGTGGGTGTGGTGCTTTTACGTTCCCTGGTACCAGGATTCCCTCCAAAAAAAAAACCAAACCAAACAAAAAAACAGTCTATCACCTGGAAAGGTGAGCCAAACGAGTCCTTTTTCCCTAAATTGCTTTGATGTCATATCTTATCATAGCAACAGAAATGAGAGTAAAACACTTTAACTCCCGCCACAGGGGGATGTCCCTAACTTACCTAGATTTCCACTATAGTGATGAAAAACAAACAAAAAAATCGGAGATGATCAGCTTGAAGGAGAAAAGCAATATCTTGCTCATGGTTTTGGAAGGTCTCCATCTATGGTTGGTTGGTCCTATTACTTTGTGGCAATGCAGAAGTCATGGTAGGAGTGTGGAGCACAGAAGACCACTACCTTGGTGGTAGCCAAGAATCAAAGAGAAAGGGATCCCTTAGCTGCTTAGAAGACACTCCCTCCCAAAGACAAACTTCCGTCTGGTAGGCACCGCCTACTGAAGGCTCCACTAACTTTTGATGGCTCCTCAGGCTAGGCCCAAGCTTTCACTACAAAGATCTTTGTGGATGTTGCAGACTTCAGCTATAGCAGCCCTTGTCAGAGGAGCCAGAGAGAGGGCTAAAGACTATGACTGGAGCAACTGGAGTTCACTGGTCACCTCCTCTTTCCTGTGGTGGCAGAACTAGATGGGAGGTTGCCTGACACCTACAGGGAGGTCCCAGGGGGCACCAGCCTCCAGACCTAGGACAGAACAAACGCAGACATGACACCCAGAGGCAGGACCAGTATGTAGCTCCTCCTGCATGCTTGCTGCCTACTGTCAGTGCACCATGCTGGAGATCGGGGGCCTTACCAGAACCCCTCAGTGGCTCCCACTGCCTTCCCTTTCACTGTCTCCTGCCCACCCATGACTTGCGATCATGTGCATTTCAAGGGTTCCCTGTCCCTCTGAGGAGGAGAAGAACATTCAATGTTCTTCTTATACGCTCCTTTGGTGGTAGAGTGCCTGACCCCCAAGGGGAAAAACCGAAAGGACCCTGATCTGACCCTGGCTTCTCCAGGGACCATGACTGCTGCCGTCCAGCTTGCTTTCTCTGCTGCCGCCCTCTCGTGTCTACATATCCACCTCAGGACCCTTGTGCCTTCTGCTCCCTTCGCTAGGGCCCTCTCTCCACACTGCTGGTTTCCATTTGGCTCCAATCCATCCTTCTATTTCAGATTGTTTCTAAAGAAGAGTGAGCTTCAGCCCTCGGTCGAAATCAAAATCCTCCCCACCCAAATCCTGGTGTAGAACTCGTGCGGAATCCATCTTTCTCCTGCACTCCTTCCTCTTCCTTCTTCCTCCTCCCTCCACTCCTTTCTGCTTTCTGACTTGTCTCCACTGTGCTGTAAGATCCACGAGGGAGGAGCCCTTTCTGAACTTCTAGGATTTTAGTCTAGTACCTAGATTACCATCAGGCCCATGATACTGTGGCTTATACGGGAATGTCACCTCATAGAGTGCCTTTATGTGCCAGGAACTACGTGGTGCTGTCACCCTTCAGCCCTTGATTGGACAGACAGATATCTCTAGAGGAGGCCCTAGGCCAGGGTAAAGGTACCAGAGCAAGTGTGTGTGTGTGTGTGTGTGTGTGTGTGTGTGTGTGTGAACATTTGTGTACTCAGGCATGCAGAGGCCAGAGGTCATGGTGTGTGATGTACGTGTGTGAATATGGTCACACACATGTCACCGTGAGCCCGATTGGAGGACAACTTTCGGGAGTGAGTTTTTTCCTTCTCTCTTTTTGAGATGGGGCTCTATTTTTTTCTGCCAGGGACTCCAGAAGAGCTGTGTTTGGAAGCTTCTGTATGAGACTTCTGTATAAAGCTTCTGGGTGATTCTTCTGCCTCTGCCTCTCACGGAAGAATGTTAGGTTTAGAGATGCATGTGACCGTATCGATTGCAGGGATCAAACTCAGGCTGTCAGGCTGTATAGCAGCTATCTATAGTAGCTGTATAGCTACTGTCTCAGCCCCACCTTGATTTTGAGACAGAGTCTCTCATTGGCCCAGAGCTCACCAGAAGAGTCCAGATTGTCTGGCTGTGAGATTCACTTTTCTCTGCTTCCTCAGTTCTGGAATTGCAAGCATGTGTCACCACATCTAGCTTTTTCAAATGAGTACTGGCAATCAAATTGAGGTACCAGTGCTTGTACAGGAAGCACTTTGCTGACTGAGCCATCTATCTAGGCCAGATTCTGTACTTTTGGGGAAGGGGGCTCACCATGTAACTGTGGGTAACCTGGAAATCACTCTGTAGAGAAGACTGCCTCTGCCTCCCAAGGGCTGAGATTAGAGACCTGTGCTACTGTACCCACCCAGCTTCTGCTAGGGGTCACCTAGGCATGCCCTCTCTGCACCAAAGGAGCCTTGGAGGTCCCTTTACTGTTCTGCAGGGTAAAGTTAGGAACATCTGGGACAGAGGATGCACCAGACACCTGGAGGCAGGAAGTATCTGTGCTAATGTCACAATGACCACAGACGAACGAGCCTGACTCTAAAGAGAGCACTGGGCTTTCACACTGTTGAGAGAAAGGCCTGGTTCCAGCTCTGGGTCTCTTGGCTGTGCATGTGGTCATTTCCTTCTCTGGAAAATTGGGACAGTAACTGGACAACCCTCCCAGGTTTGTCTCAAAGACTAAGAAAGATGAGATCTGGGGTCCCTGACAGGGGACAGTATTAATAAGAATTACTGCCATCGCTTCCCACTCCAGCCACTTGCTCATTTTTTGGGGTCTGGAATCAAGAACAAAATCTGATTAAAATGTCACACCCACTCAGTTCAAGACTCCCAAAGAGATTCTAACTGATCACGCAGGGATGTGCTGGCTAGTTTTATGTCAACTAGACACAAGCTAGAGTTATCTGAAAGGAGGGAACCTCAATTGAGAAAATGCCTCCATGAGATCCAGCTGTAGGGCATCTTCTTAGTGATCAATGGGGGAGGGCCCATCCCATTGTGGGTGGGGCCATCCCTGGGCTGGTGGTCCTGGATTCTATAAGAAAGCAGGCTGAGCAAGCCATAAGGAGCAAATCAGGAATCACTGCCCCTCAATTGCCTCTGCATCAGCTCTTGTCTCCAGGTTCCCACCCTGCTTGAGTTTCCGTCCTGACTTCTTTTGGTGATGAACAGTGATGTGGAAATGTAAGCCCAATAAACCCTTTCCTCCCCAGTTTGTTTTTGGCCATAGTGTTTCACCACAGCAGTAGAAACCCTAAGAAGTGTTCCAGAAGTCCTTGTTTTTATTAGTATATATTTTAAATTCATCTCCTTATGAGCTGGGGGACACAGATAGATTGGTAAAATACTTGCCTTGCATTCAAGAAACCCTTCATTCAATTCCCAGCACCACATAAACCAGGCATGGTAGTCAGCACTTGGGAGGTAGACACAGGAGGGTCAGAAGTTCAAGGTCATCCTTAGCTATGTAATATATGACATTCTGTCTATAAATAATTAATAAACAAACCTCCTAGGTGGCCCTGGAATTTAGACAGCTTTGGAAGCCACTAGAATAAATGATGCAGGTGTTTTATTTTGATCAAAGCCAGCTTGTGTCCTCCAACTAGAGGTCCAGCTTGAAAGTACCTGCCCACAGCCACAAGTCATAGCAAGCAAGGCCACCATTTAGCATTGGGAGGCTGGCATTCCTCCAGACAGTCCCAGTGACAGGGGAAGGGACAACACCCTAGTCCCCTCCTGCAACTGCTTCTGCACTGTGGCCAGTGGAGTTCACCATGAAATTGGTTCTCCATACCCCCCAAAGCCAGACCAGGAAGCATCTGGCTGACGTCGTGGGTCCCACCAGAGGCGAGGCCTTTGAGAGCCAAGGGAATCCAGCCACCCCCTCCACCCAGCCCAGGTTTCTGCCAAATCCTGTGCCCTTCCCTCCTGATGGGGACACTTCATTTGGCCTAAGGAAGCTCCTGGCTCTTACATTTCCCAAATTAAGCCAAGGCTGCTAGCTGAGGTGTGGGGGATGGCCACATCTGGTCCCTTGAAGCCTGCAACAGAGTCTCTCTGGAGGAATCCGAGGGTAAGAGGAAAGTGAAGATGTGAAGGAGGCCCTTGGTGAGATTGGAGGGGGGTGGGTCTGACCCTGCCTCTGGTGACCTGGCCTTGATCCCCACAGGGAAAGATGACTGAGGAAGAGGAAGGGCACAGAAAGACAGCACCGACCTCCACCAAGGACTCGGAACTGTTGACGTGGGAGAGACAGGCCCTCTCAGTCTTGGTCTGGCTCTGGTCCACCGTGAGGAGGAAATGGTTTTCACTAAAAAACAAAGTTGAAAAACAGTTTGCTGAAGGGGAATGAAAGGGAGAAAGGAAGGGGAGGGGAGGGCTAGCTCAAACTGTCTGCTCATCAGAATCACCTGGGCAGCTGCTAAAAACACAGATTCCAAAGCCCATGCCAAGTCAGTAAAATGTTATTCTTGGTAGCCTGGCTTTCTCTTCCTTACGGTTTAAAGACATAGACTCAACTTAACCAGCTTGGAAGACCTGGTGCTGGGTGTGCCAAGGTGAAGGGCTGGCTCACAGCCCTTAAGGAAACGCCAAACCAAAGAGACCCAACGGACTCAGGGGAAAACTCCTAAAAGCTCCTCACTCTTCCCTAGCCAGTCTGGGGCTCCCTGAGCTGAAACCCTGTGCTTGCCCTCATCTGTGTTCCCAGCGAAGGGTCTCCAGGACTCTACTAACGCCTTCCTCTTGTCCTGGAGGCTTGGACATTCCCATCCTGCAGTCTGCAGCCAATTGGAAACCATCAGTGGGTTAATTCGTTCCTGATATTAAAGTCCTTGGGTTCCAACCAGTTCTTAAAGGCTAATCAGCTGGCCCCATGTATGCATGTGCACATGTGTATGTTTGCACTCTTGGTAGAGTGATGGTGAGCCTATCATAGGACAGCTTTGGGGAGTCAGCTCTCTCCTTCACCTTTTACATGAGTTCAAGGATCGAACGAGTCACCAAGCTTTCAGGGAAAATGCCTTTACCCAATGAGCCAGCTCTCCAACCCCCAGTGTGTAGTTGGTCTTTGTTGCAGGAAATATTTAAAAAAGGAAAACCAGCATGTTCCCACACTAGTGCCAGTGGGCCGCAGAGCTCCCAACGGGTGATCTCAGCTCAGCTGTCTCTCTGTGTCAGAGCTGATCTCTGCCACCAAGCCCACACCAATAACCACCCACCCCATGGTCAGCCATCTCAACACCCAATTATCCAGTAGAATTAAAACTCTAAAGCATATAGTTAATCAGATTATGTATCAATAAAATCACAATTTACAAGATGCCAATACAATAATTTCAGAGCCAATTGATAATGATAAATGCTGCCCACCTTGATTAGATAAATTATCCCAAAATTCTAACCTTTATGATATCATAACAACCTGTGGCTGGTCATAGCCACACTGATTCATGTCCGCTGTCATCTTCCTTTCTCCTCTCTCCCCAAGATGCTCGGTGTCTCTGCAACTCTTAGCTCCGTCTCCCTGTTCCCTGTCCAATCACAGGGCTCCTATTGCCCTAATGTAATTGGACAGGGAAAATCCTGCAACAAGAATTTGCTACTTTGTGAATTCTTCCTTTTCCTATCTTTTAACCCTGTTTTCAGCCCTTATCACTAGATAGGAGAGAAACATGGATATAGAGGAGAGGGAGAGATAAAGATTCCTGAATTTAATTTCCTTCTTTTTGTTTCTTCCAACCAACTCCCCTGAATGACCAGCAACCACCCACCTTGCCATTCAGGGCTCTCACATTTATGTGCCCTCTGAAAAGTTCCCAGAATTTCAAACATCACACAATTGTAGATGCTATCTACAGCTGGCAAAACCACGCTTTGGCTAGAGCATGAGACAATTCATAGTCAGCTGCTGCAGACAGTCCAAAGCAACTCCACATACCCACACCTGGGGTTAAACAAAAGCACATTCTTACAACATTTCTGTGTTGTTGTTGTTGTTGTTGTTGTTGTTGTTTTAAGAAACCAAAATTCCAGGTTCATCACTACACCAACATTGCTTTTTAAAAGTTTCATTATATTCTGTTTGCTGGGTGATTCATCATTGATTTAACCAGTTCCCTCCTGTTGGACATGTGGACTGCTCTTAGTCTTGCAGATTTGTAAGTAACAGTGAAGAGCAAACTCACAGCTAATTTTTCCTTGTCCTCTGTCTCCACCATAGATGCCAGAGGTAGACCCCACTAGGCTTCCCTTCCATCCCTGAGGAGGCCCAGTACTAATCAAGAAACCCTAGAGGCCTTGGCATTAAGCCTTTCATGCCATGTTGCAGGGGCTTCCTACCTCAAGCCACCACAGGTTCTCTCTCCCTAGAGCTGTCCTGAGTCTTGTCTTTACTATCTCTCAGCCTTCATATTCCCCCTGGAGGCTAAACTGCATCTCCCAGCTGGACCGGAGGCCATTTGTCTCCTGCAAAGCAGTCCTTGTTAGATATAATCTGAACCATGCATTTATTTTCTATCTTTCTGGGTAGACAAGCTAAGCTGGGGCATTACCTGGATTGAAAGTCTGTAGTGATAGAGGCAGGTCATGTGAAACAAAGCAACTACTCAAGGACTCACCTCATTCAAGACAGAGGGGACCCCATATTTCCACTCTAGGCCTGGCTCATCTCCAGCTCCAGCCTCATGAAGAATCCTGTGCCCCACTCTCAGGTACAGAGAGCTTTAGGGATGTTGTTTTCTCCTCATGGTGCTAAAGCTGTAAAGCTGCTCTTCGGAGGAGTTGGGTGCCTAGAGGTGTAGCCTAAACTGGCGTTGAGACTGCAGTCCTGGGGATCTAGCTGCATCTACAAGGGCTTTGGTGCCAATCTCCGAGGGCTGCCCAGGCCTCTCCTTGAATACACACAGCTCTCCCAGATTCTGTGACTTTATCCCTTGTTTAAGGCTGAGTGGACATGCTTTTTAACCATAGGGCTCTGGTCCTCAGCTAACCAGGACTCACCTCCTAAGGCCACCTGTAAGCTTTGCCTCGCCTTCCCACCCACAGCATGGGCAGTGGCCTCAGGGTGGAGCTTCAGGCCTCGGGACAGTTCTAAATGTATGGTTACCTGGAGGCCTCTCCCCTGAAACACAGACTCTGTTTTCACACTGGGTGGCTCTCCTGGCTTCTTACAGAGCTATACATTCTTGCCTCAGCTCTTCACTGATGTGGGGCAAAGTCATTTAACCCCTACAATTAAGCAAGCCCAAAATAGTGACCCAGTGGGAACCCGGTGAAGGACAAGACCACTTCCTCAGGTAAGTGCTTCCAGGAGGTTTTGGATAGCCCTAGGGTCCCACGGGCCTCAGCCACACAGGGCCTCCCTGTCAATCTCTGTCCAGAGGGGCCCCAGGTACTTGCTTGCCAGGGATTTGACTCTGGCCTGGTGACTTATGAGGGTTTGTGGCTGGAACAATCAAAGCCACCATTCTCAGCTCCCTGACCACTTCCTCCACGGGGCTCTGGTAACTGCACAGAGAGAGTCTACACTCCCTTCCCTTTCACACACCCCTGCCTTGTTTCCATCTCCTGTGCCTCCTGCAGCCCAGGGCACTTGGGAGGGTAGAACAAGCCTGTCTGTGGTCCTGTGCCTCTCCTGCCACAGAGACAGAAGGTACACTTCCCTCTTCCTCCTGTGCCTCAGGGAACCTTCTCAGACAGGGGTGGGCGGTAACCCCACTGACCGCCCGTCCCATTACAGCCATGGATGATTTCTACATGTTTAACTGTAAGGGCAATCTTGTAAGTAGACAACAAAATTCATTCTCCATTTTAGTCAAGGGCAAGCCCATACCTTCTGTTGCAGGGACACAAATCCTTGGAACACAACCTTGAGGTCTTTTTTTTACAACCCAGGCAATCAGTGAGTTTTGTCCACTGGATCCCATCATTTCCTGGAACCCAGCCTCCTCACCTCTTCGGCTGCCATGTCTCAACCTGGCTTACTGTGGCACACCCCATTGTGCCCTTAGTGGGTTTAGGGTAGAGAGGGCCTGGCAGAGCTGAGCTGGGAGGTGATGGAGGAAAGCCAGACCAAGGCTAATTATGCCAGAATCCTAAGGCCTTCCTGCCTAACTAAGAAAAGAAAGGGCTGGAGAAATGGTTCAGCAGCTAAGAGCACAGGTGCATCCCAGAGCAAGGCTAGGAAGAGACGGGTCATCCTGTCCAAGTGAGGGCTGGAGCTTCATAGTGCAGAAGATGCTAAACATACTCACCCAGCAGAAGGGGCATTAGACCCCAGATCCACTCTACACCCAAGCACAGACCCACTGAAGAAGAGATGGGGACCAGCCAAGCCAAAAGCATGTACTGCTGGGGTGTGGAAACCAATAGTCTTCACTCTCCCCAGTTGGGTCCCAGGCCTCACAGGCCCCCATCACCCAACAGAGGTTTCTTTTCCTTTGGCCATTTTGGATAGCTGCCAAGATCCTCCTCCTTTTGGCCGTTCCTTTGTAGCCTGGAAAGGGAGCGTGGATGAGAAGAGAGAATCTATTTTGAACCCAACCAGAGCTGCTTCCAGCAGGCAGCTTACACACACACACACACACACACACACACTGAAAATCCCCATCCTACCCTACCAGACCATCCCTGCTCCCAATCCTGACTCAGCCCATAAATTACCTAGGGATGGTGGCTGACTCAGCCAGGAAGCCCAGCGTCCCCAGCCCCAACCCTAGGCCTCAACCCCACAGCTGGCTCTCATTCCCAGAGTGCAGCACCACACCCCCCACACCCCCCCCAGGAAATTCCTGGAAAATATCAGGCTTTTTGGAGGAGAGATCTCCTAACCACAGTGCCAGCAGGGACCGAAGCCACCACAGTCCATCCATCATTCTGCTGCCCTGCCCCTCCTCCCCCAGCCTGTGGGTTTGTGTGGGACTGAATGTGGAGGTGTTAGTCTCCCTCAAGTACCAGACACACAGTCCTGAAGGGAACAGGGCGCAGAGTACGGTGTGGGTTGGGGCATCCCAGCATGCTTTGGGGAGGCAAATGACTGGTCCAGAGCAAGGGAAGGTGTTGAAACTTGATAGGTGCAGAGGCAGGAAGGCTCCAAAGCTGGGGAATACAAACTAGGGGGGGGGGGGGGTGTACAGGGGTAACCAGATGAAAGGGCTTCTGGGTGAGGGATGGGCTGGGGAGACTAGAGCGGCAGGTTCCTTCAACATTCAGAAGCGGCAGCAAGACTTGAAGGCAAAGGCCCAAACGATTCCAGGGGACTTAGGAGCTCAGGACAGTGCTGCGGTGACCAAGGACATGATCCATCTAGTCAACAAGCCCAGGGGAAACATGGTCCTGCCAGAATTCTCAGATGGTCTACTTAGGCCTGGGAGACAGAATACAGCCCCTGCCTCACCACACTCAGTCAGAGGGCAGGTACAGTACTCTGCTTGCTAGGAGCCCAGACAGAGGCAAGGACATGGCCTCTGGGAGTCCCCAGGCTGCAAAGGGAATAAATCACTTCTTTAGGGCACTTCAAACCTAATGAAGAAGGATTTCTAGGTCCTTCCTACCTCCCCTGGACCTTAGGGTTCCTTGAATCCTTTCCTCAAAAGCTCCATTTGTTTTGTAAGGAAAGCCAAGCCCAGGTCTCAGATAAGTTTCCCTTACAAAAGAAGTCTCTAAACTATGGAGATGCCTGGCCCACTTTCCCCCTTAGGAATGCTATAGTCACAGAAGAGGGAAACTAAGCGAGGGGATCACTCAAGGACAGGCAGTATCCAGAAGCCGTTCTGCCCCAGGCCAGGATGCTGTTGGGGGGATTAAGGGGGTAGGGGAGGGGCTGAATCCTCTATCTGCTCCCTCTCTTGGGAATGGTAGTTTTACAGTATCTTGACCAGGTCAAAGACAGGCAAAGACACAGCCCTCCAGACAAGTCAAAAGAAAGATGTAGAGGAAAATAGTGACAGTGGGTGGGGTGGACATGCCATGAAAGCAAGGTTCCTAGTGTGTCCTTCCTTAGCTCTGATGCCAGGAGGCTGCTTGGTAGATGGGGTCTTAGTAAGTCCCTCCTTGTGTCCAGCTGGAGTAAGGCCTTCCACAGCCCCAGAATCAAAGCTGATAAAACACTCCACAGATGTTCCTAGATTACCTGTTGTACTACCCAGCTCCATCTAGCTCCACCCAGCTCCGAAAAAGCTTGCTCTTTGGGTACCGAGGCAAGCCAGCTCCTGGCAGAGACCTTCCACTGTACTTAGTTCAGCTTGCAAAACAAAGATGAAAGAATAGAGGGCAAACAACCCAGACAGGCCTACCCGAAGCTTTGGTCTCTAGAGGTGGCCAGGAGAGCTGACCCTCCTTCCTGCCCTGCATGAGACTCTGTTCTATACCTTGGGGTGAGGGACACTCCCCACCGTGTTGGGTAGGTGAGGACAGAACCAGCTGGGGTGCCCTGGAAAGCAGGGTGGGGACATCCTGCCTCTTTGTTCCTGGTCCACTTGTTTTCCAGAAATCTATCCCACCATTCAGAAGAGTAAATGGTGAGATCAGGGGCCTCCTGACTGGGCCAGAGGCTGGTTCAACCCTCAGACAAAAATATGTCAGGAAGATCTTCCCAGTGGAACTGGGTTCACCATGCCCATGCAGGGCCAGGCCACGTCCCTGAAGGCACAACAGAAATCGGGAGAGAAAGGCCTGGAAATGACTGGATTCTCTACAGGCCTTTTGAATTCTGGCATCAAGGAAGACAAAGGCACTGTTTTGGTGGCTGTGACCATCTGTTTAGATGGCTAGCCTTCTGTTAGATCCAGTGGCACAGGAAAGTGTCTCAGTTAGAGTTTCCATTGTTATGAACAGACACCATGACCAAGGCAACTCTTATAAAGGACATTTAACTGGGGCTGGCTTACAGATTCAGAGGTTCAGTCCATTGTCATCAAGGTAGGGACATGGCAGCATCCAGGCACACATGGTACTGGAGGAGCTGAGAGTTCTACATCTTGTTCTGAAAGCAAACAGGAGAAGACTGACTGACTTCCAGGCAGCTAGGATGAGAGTCTTAAAGCCCGCACCCACAGTGACACACTTCCTCCAACAAAGCCACACCTCCTCAAGGTCATACCTCCAAATAGTGCCACTCCCTGGGCCAAGCACTTACAAACCATCATAGAAAGCATATGATTATTATTCTCCAATAAAGTGCTATTCATAACTCAGCACTAACCTCAGAGATGGCCATTGCTTTAACAAGTGGTTTTCCACCCTGATACATCAGTCCCCTCTTGAAGACCCTCAGGGCACACTGTAACAATCCCATCTTCAAGAACCCCTGAGGAGGCCTAGCTCAGTTTAGATGTTTTGTTACTTCTCAAACTTATTTGTCATGGGACACATAGTTATGAAAGTGTCCTGTATGTTTTGGGAAACATTACAGTCAAGTTTTTCACAGGTAGGCTTTTGTTTCTGCTCAAGGCACCCCAAAGGGAGCTGAAGGAAAAAAGGAAGAAGGAATTGTCTGAACTCTGTATGTGTTCTACACACATGCACCCCAATTCAATCTGCAGATCTTTTTTTTCTAAGGGAGTCTGCTTTGAGTTTCCAACAATGCATTGTTACTTGATGAAAGGACTTTGATGCTAAAGCAAAGTCTGAGGTCGGCTGTGGCCTGTATGTTGTCATGCCCCTGAAATTAGTTCCCTGACCAGATATCTGGCTGTCCTTCCCCAGCACCTGACATTTAAGAGAATAGCTTCTAACCCACAGGAGGCCTCCAGATTCAGGGAGGAGGCAATCATCGCCAGCACAGAATCACCAAGAAAAGCTGCCTGTGCCACAATGCAGAAAAGAGTCCTGGGTCTGAGCTGTAGAAGGTCTGTGAAGGAGAGTGAAAATTAGGGAGCAGAGGGAGTGGAGCGACATCTGTGCCATCTGGAATGGCAGCAAGATATGGCCCAGGCCCCAGTTAGTTCTTCTGTATGAAGTTTGTTAGCTTTACTTCTTGGAGTTGTTGGGTTTTTGTCTGTTTGGTTGGTTGGTTTGGTTTATCCTCCCCCTCCCCCCCCAGGCTAGAGAGAGATGACTCAGTGGTTAAGAATACTGCTGCTCTATCCTAAGGACTAGCATTCTGATGCTACCTCACAAACATCTGTAACTCCAGTTCCAAGGGACCTGGTGCCCTCTTGTGGCTTCTGTGGGCATTGCACACACATGTGCAGAATTCCTCACACAGGCACACATATTTGCACACACCCACAAAAATAAAGCAGATCTTAAAAAATAAAGAAAAGAAATGTTTGGTGGTTCTGCTCTGCAGATACCAGTCCTTTCCAAGCTTACTCAGAACTGGCTGCATCTCCTGGTTTTACTCCCAATATTCTCAAATACTCATCTCTAGCTTCTATGCGTTTACCTCCCGTGCTGCATTTGTGTAAATTCTCAGAACCCTTTTCCAACGCTGGGTCACCCATTGTATGGAAATCTCCAATTATGTCTCGCTATTTTGAGAATGCTGCAGTCTGGCTTTTCAAACCCCAAGAAATTCAAACCCCAAGAACTCTTATGTCCGTTTCTTAAGGCAACTATGCTGGAGGGCTGTTCTTGGGGCTCCCAGATCCTTGGGCTGTTTCTAGCTCCCCCACGGCCTCACTAGGCTCCCTGTAGAAACCCAGTGTTCGTGTTATCTATGCATACCTCAACAGCCTAGCCAAAGGAGGTGAAAGCAAAACTACATAGCAGAAGGAAACACTCAGGAAAAAAACACTGCTCTAAACATTTTCAAATATTCTCCCAGTTGTTTACCATAGACAGTAGGTAATAGTGTTTCTTTTGTTTGTTTGTTTGTTTGTTTGTTTTTCAAGACAGGGTTTCTCTGTATAGCCCTGACTGTCCTGGAACTCATTCTGTAGACCAGGCTGGCCTCAAACTCAGAAATCCACCTGCCTCTGCCTCCCGAGTGCTGGGATTAAAGGTGTGCAGCCACCACTGCCTGGCCGGTAATACTGTTTATATTGTGAGGATTCTAATTCTTCTAATAGCCGTGGGTGGCCCCTGAGAACCAGCCCTAGCCCTCGATAAACCTTGGTTATTCATGAGAGTCTGTGCCACTCAGAAGCCTCAGGAATTTGATTATTTTCTCTGATCAGTCCTCCAAACTCCCCTTCCCTTTCTATCTGCCCTCTCCCCCCCCCCCCCTCCAGTGCAGGGTCTAGGCTGTCCCGTGCCTGGGCCTAGATAAAAGCTGAACAATGGCTGCTAAAGCTGAGAGCAAGGGAGGCCGTGGGAACAGCCGAGGTTCTGGAGTGAGGGGCCGGAAAGGGGGAGGAGGAAACAGGCAGTTAGGCAGGCTGGGTGTCCACCCCCAGCCCTGCCCTGGAAGCCCCGAATCCGATGCTGGTGGAATCCAGCCAGTTTCCCTTGGATGGCCCCTGCTGGGCCTCTCATTCATTCAACAGCTATTTACTGGACACCTACTAGGTACTAGGCTCTAGGCCAGGAACAACTTTGCCCCCGGGACAGTCCCTTAAACTCTGAAAAAACATCCACCACTGTTGACCCTGGACTGGCCCCAGGGCAGCAAGGCAGAGGTCAATGCCTCCTGATAACTCAGAATGGGTCCCAGGAGCTGCCTTGACTTCTGCAGGGGTTCACAGCAGGCGGGCTTTGTCCCTCTCTGTCCCCAAGTAAAACTCCCTGGACATCTTCCCTAATGGGAGTTAGCAGAGGTTACTTTACCTCCCTCTCTCCCACTCCCTCCCCAAGCCTAGCCTTCTCTTATTTAGGTCTCCAGGGTGCTGGAGCAACCACCTTTACCCTGAACAGTTGTTCTGGAAGCTTCGCTGCCTGTCACCTGTCAGCTAAGTATCACTACCCTTCAGCCTTCCCCCTACCTTCCACGGAGTCCCCAAATCTATCCTGGCAATTGCTCAACTTTCCTCGGATGGCCACTGGGACTGCTTTGCCATCTTTGCAGAAAGGCAGAAAGGCCTGGAAAGTTTGATGAGCAATTTTTCTCGGAAACTGCAAACTCCATGCTTTCGAATCCGGCTTCATGAGCTGGCAGTTGGCTTCTGCTGGACTCTGGTTTTTCTGCTTATCTATGTTTCACAGGGTGTGTAAATCGGACTCTAGAAATTCCCAGTTTCCGTTGGGAAGAGGAAACCCAAGAAAGTGACAGAGCTCTTTGCTTTAATTTTCCTGCAATGTCCTACTAGGAGCTATCTCAAATAACAGGGTTACTTTGAGTCACCACCAGACCCTGTTCAAAATCAGTTGGTCACAGAGAAAGGCTGCCAGATGGTTCTCCAGAATACACATATCTTACTTAGGTCACATGCATTTACAGAATGCACACAGTCACTCTATATTATGGCTTGGTTTGGTTTGGTTTGGTTTGGTGAGACAAGGTTTCATACACCCCAAGCTGGCCTTGAATGTAGCCAAGAATGATCTTAACCTTCTGCTCCTCCTGCCTCCTGCCTGCTGGGATTACAGGTGTGTGACATCATGCCTGGTTTATCAGACTGGGCATTGACTCTTAGGACTCTTGTATGCTAGGCAAGCATAGAGATGATTTACTCTTTTCTACGTGCTTCCTATAAACAGTTATGCATACTTCATATATGCATGCTAAATGCATACATATATGTCCATGTTCTACAAACCTGCTATATGCCACCTACATGCCATCCATATCATCTTTATATGAACATTCACTTTGGACATCAGCATGTATTATAAGTACTGCGTTAATAAATACACACCGCAATTAAGGGGCTGGAGAGATGGCTCAGTGGTTAGGAGCGCTGGTTGTTCCTTCAGAGGACCCAGGATTCAATTCCAAAAACCCACATGGAGGCTCACAACCATCTATAACTCCAGTTCCAGGAAATCCAATGCTCTTCTGGCCTTTGAGGGCAGTGGGCACGAATGTGATACACAGACAAACTTGCAGGCAAACACACCCATGGATATCAAATAAATAATTTTTAAAATTAAGGAAATACCCACACATTTTGCAAGCATACTCCAGTTTTCCGATTAAAATCCTTCTCAAGGGTTGTAGTTCTAAACCAGATATGATCCCAGCACTCAGAAGATAGAGGCAAGAGAATCAGAAGTTCAAGGCCAGCCAGTTGTGATGTACCCTTAGAGCTCAGAACTTAGGAGGCATAAACAGGCAAATCTTTGTCTAAAGCGGTCAGGTCTCCACAGTGAGTTCTAGGCCAGCTAGGGCTACATAGTGAGATCCTATCTAAGGAAAGGTGGGGGGTGGCTGGAGATGATTCAGTAGTTAAGAACATTTGTTGTCCTGGGAATCGGGTTTGATTCCCAGTACCCACATAGAGGCTCACAACCATCTGTAACTCTGGTTACTGGGAATCCAATGACTTCTTCTGGCCTCCAAGGGCACTAGGTGCACATGTGCTACAGAGACATATGTGCAGGCAAAGCATCCATATACTTAAAAGAAAATGAATAATTCTTAAAATTTTTTTGAAGAGCTCAAGGCTATCCTCAGCTACAAAGCAAGCATGAGGCTAGCCTGGGGTACTTATGACCCCATGATACAACTCATCAATTCCCCTCAGTCTGTTCTCTATTCTCTACTGACATTTTCTTTTTTCTGTTTCTGAAACAAACAAAACAACTATCTTCTCTCCTTGCTATCTATAAATACATGCAGCTGGGCACAAATTTCCCAAAATTCCAGAAAAACAAATGGAGCTGGGGGTGCCTACCCTTCCTTTCTCTTGCTCATGCCTTTGTTTGCATGAGGCCAGGCGTCAGATGCCTGAGACACCTGCCTTCCATTAGATGTTTGGCCCTGGGGGAACACACAAGATTTGTCACAGTAATGGGAGAGTCATTTCTCACAGACCGTTGGTCCTCTGCCCACTGTTGGGGCACAGGATATCACGGAGGGTGTAATGACATTGGTAGAGACACAGCACGCATCACTAATTGATCACACCATCTGTCTCGCTGAGCTTGGTTTTGGCTTCATAGTCTTCTGCAGAGCTTCTAGCCTTACCAGCTACTTGAGGCTGGCGAGAGAGATGGGAACTGTGTGACCCCAGTGAGCCCCATGTTCTCATTCTACAAGGGAAGACACTGTGGCCTGAGACGTGATTTTTGTGAGGTCACACTCCACACTGATCAGCCAAAAAGAGGAGACCCTCACCGTGGCTCCTGCCCACTCTGAACACCACAGGTACCTCTGCAAGGACAGGTGCTTCCTGTGAGAACAAGGAATGGAGACAAGGGAGGCCAAGCAGGCCTGAAACTCCCCAGATATGGGAGCCCCTTAGTGACACCTTCTCCATCTTTGCTAGGACAAACTGAGGGTCTCTACTCTCTTTGTACACAGCTCTTCGGACCGTCAATCCCAGGCCTCTGGCTTTCAGGATCAAGGTGGGATTGGGCACCTTCCACAGCTCATGCATTCCTTTCTGGGGTGCTCATCTTTACCCTCCCTCATGCCTCCCTCCCAAAGCTTTCCCAGATCTACTAATCTCACCAAGTGCCTCTTCCCCATTCTTGGTACCTCACAAGCAGGTGTCAGTCTCTATTAGGCTCCTTAACTGGTTATCACATTTAATCCCACAACTAAACCAGAAGGGAATCTTAAGCCAGAGGCCTGCTCTCCCAAGAGCATCCTTTCTGCCCCCTTCTCTGCTTCCTACCACAGCATCACACTGTCCCCTTGCCTCTAACGCACAATGCACCTCCATATAAGCCCCGCACTGTGTTTCTATGCTTTGCTCACAACCAGATCCTGCTTGCTGTCATCCACAAAGGCAAATTGTGTCTTGCTTTTTATCACCTTCATGAGGTTGCTTTGAAGAACAGCTCCCTTGCCTAGGAAGAGCCTTGACCCATCCTCAGTACCCCCAGTGCCTCCCATCTGCTCTGGGGATGTCTGTCTGCTGACGAAGAAGCACTCCAGCAGGGTGTGAGTGCTGAAGACAATCCTGGTGACCAAGGCACATGTAGGTGACAGCACCCTGCTTCCGGTATGCTCAGCCTTGGAACAGTAGCTGTTGTAGGCAGCTCTAATGGGGTGCGGGGGGGAGACTCCTCCTGGGAGACCCAATCCCGGAGCCAGCTGGACACACTGCTGTGCCACCTCTGCCTTTGCTTGCAGCCTGGGGTAGGCATCAGGGCTGCCAGGGACATTCTTTTCCAGGGGTGGGACAAACACAGATTCCCTGAGAACTGCGGGGCAGTGGAGGAGGGGGTGTGCAGAGGAGCTGTGAGGCTCTGAGTCACCTCACACACGGACAGATGCTGGCTTGCAGACAGACAGACAGACAGACAGATGTACCACGTGTGCTCATTCTTGTCACACAGATTCCACACTCAGTCACATACTATACCATGTGTACCTGCCCAAGTATCTCTGCCAAGCAGCATGGCCAAAGCCACCACTAGATTCTCCAAGTGATCAAGGAGGAAGACGCAGCAATGCAGGGCAGGACAGGACCAGCTCAGCCTTCATTCGAGGGAAGGTCCTCGTGTTCTAATCTCATCACTACTCAACTCAGAAGGGCAAACCTGGATCTGTCCTCATCTGCAGTCTTTAGCAAATGACTTAGGGCGGAGGAGGTAGCTCACTGCCAGAGTACTTAGTACGTGTGAAGCTCTGAAAAAGAATTGTCAACAACCTGTGCAGGACCCAGAACTAAGAGTCCATAGCTCAGTCAAATCCATCCCCCAGCAACCCCATGATGGGAAAATATCAGGTCTGAACCCAAGAAGTCTGGGCTCTCAGCCTAGTTCATCTTTGACTTTGAGGCTTCCTGGACTCTGTGTAACAGGACAGTGACTGGTTCCTTCCAGCCTTAAACATGCACTTGAAGAATTGGGGGTGGGGGGTGCGTATGCTGAGGCCCTCATAGACGAGAGAGGATGAGCAGGGAGTGTACTGGGTTCTTCTCTTGTTGTTGTCCCAAGGTACCTGGTAGTTTGAACATATAGCCCATCATGGCAGAGAAGACACAACAGCAGGAGCATGAGATGGCTGGTCACATTATATCTGTAGACAGAAAGCAGAGAGAGTTGGTGTTGGTGTTCCGCTCATGGTTTTCTTTTTATTCACTCTTGTAGTCCTGCCTATGAAATTCAGTTGCCTACATTTAGTGGGGGTCTAGAATTCCTTCACAGGTATGTGCAGACGTTTGATGTCTCCTAGGTGAGTCTAAATCTTGACACTGATAATAGATACTAGTCACCACAGAGTGATGGAGTTGAGAGACTAAGGAGGAGGGGAGATGTCGGGGCAGCAACATCTCATTCAGGAAGCCAGGGCACAGGAAAAGGAGCTTTCTTCTACCATGGCTTCCAGCGGACACTGCCTGTGCCCACCCCACTTGGAACCATCATCCCAAGTGAGCCTTCCCATCAGAATTTCCAGCCCCTGCCTGAGAATCAGACCCTGGGGCTAGTTATGGTGGTTCATGCAACAACACGTGGATTCATCTTGTGAGATAACCCACAGAGTGCACCTGCAACAGTGGCAGCAAGTGGTCATCGTTGGGGAGTTATTCTCCAGAGACTTATTCCCGAGAGTCTCACTTTCGTATTTCCCGGAATCTCTTCCCACCTGTGGAGAAGACTAAACTGATTTCTAAAATATATCATGACCAAGTAAGTCATTTCTTGCCTCTAGACTTTTTGAAAGACGTGTGTGCTTTTTTATGATCAGCCAAAGATGCCCTTTGTGTATATTAAGCCTTTCTACCTGATATCCCTATCCATTCCCAGACTTGATGATTCAAGGCAAGGACATGGCAGGCCGTGCCTGTGGTTGGGGATCTAAGCTACACTCACCAAGTAATGAAGCCAAGCTATTTCTGCCAGTGCCTATCAGTGTTATATCGTGGACTTCGCTCCACCCTTGGTCCTGTCCCTCAGTGTTGCATCACGGGAATTCACTCCACCCTTGGTCCTGCCCATCAGTGGTGCATCATGGGACTTTGCCCCACCCTTGATTCTAAATACACACTAGCTTGCACTGAGCATGTCCTCCTACCACTCAAAGCTAATCAGTGCCGACATACACACCTTGGCTTGGATTCTATCATGTAATAGGAATTGCAGTATTGCCACTGAGTGTACAGGTTTTCTGGTCTTATACGGACATAAGGATTTAATAGCAAAATCTTTCAGTATTCTCCGTCATTATTCCCCAGCACGTATTGAATCATCACATCTGTGGATCGTATTATGTTAGAATGTTGATCTTAAAACTTGATGCTTGACTTGAATTACATGAATCTTATTTTTTTAAAAATGTTCAACGAATTTTTAGTTTAGGGATGTAGGCCAGAATTTCCAAAATGGCCCTAAACATGCTTCTGCCTTTTTATGCCATGAAATTACGGGATGCAGTGTTCTTAGCATTGACAATTACAAAATCGAACAGTTAACTCTGTGAAACATCAAAGATATTCTACGTCCTGCAGTATCAGACATTCAGCCACAATCATATTCTTTCTGGAAAAATTAACAAGTGTACGCATCTCAGCAGTACATAGATCTGCTTTCCTCTTTACTAAATGGTGAGATTATATGTATCATTGTAAAAATTCATTTCTTTGGGATTTATTTCCAGTAAAGGGTTTGCATGTTTAGCTTATCCACCTGGATACATTAACCAAAATCATGCAAAAAATGTCCTTGATGGCGAGTGGTGAATTTCAAGAAGCTGGGTTCCATACTGCAAAGCTACTAAGTTCCATCCATTTATTTTCTACCCCTACTTGTTGCACCCTGCAGCAAGGTCCCTCATTCTCCTCTCTACCAGTATCTCTCCATCTGCACAGGCAACTGTTCTGACCTTAGATTGCCCCTCCCTGGTTTAGAATTTTATATAAATGGAATCCTACACATAGTCTTTGTATAGCTTCCATCTTTGCTTTTTAAAGGTTTGCCTGAGTTGGCATGTGAACCGGTAGCACATTCTCTTCTTATTGCTGTGTAAATTCCCATCTTATAAAGAGATGTCATTTGTCTAGTCAGTTTCTTGTTGGTGAATATTTAGAATTGTAGATTAAAACCTCAATCACCAGAAGAGCTGAAATGAAACAGGTTGACATTACTAAGTGTTGGCAAAGACGTAGCAACTGGGGCCCTCATTATCTGGGTGTGGGTGTGCCCAATGGAGCAAGCGTCTCTTTGCAGCATCGACTCAAAGGGAACATACACTCCTTTGAACCCAACAATTCCATCTATACCCAGGAGAAAGACAGCTTATGTCAGCTAAAGGACATGTGCCAGGATGTTCTTGGCAGCTTTATTGATAATTCCACACTGTGTGAACAGCATACAAGTTCTCCATTGTGTGCCTGTTCCAGTCTCTCACAGAGCACCCTACAGGAGGCGGAGGTAGGGTGTCCTGGTGCGCACACCTTGTGTGAACTCATTATTATTTCCTTGGTGTCAATTCCCAGAAGCGACTGAGTCCTGTCACAGTTTGAACGTCATTACACATGGCTAAGCTGCCCCAGAATCGCCTCCTCTCCTGCTCTTCACCTGTGCCTATGGCAGAGAGCTTTCCCAAACCCCAAAGCCACCCTGTTTAAATATACCCTGTCCCCTCCCTGGAACCCAGGCAGCCCAGGCTTTCCTAGAAGGGAGCAGAAAGGCAGTATGATGTCACTACACTGGACAGGACAATGGCCACAGCTCTCAGGACCAGGCTGCTGCATCAGCAAGGCCTTCTTCCTTCTGCTGTTGACACCAAGCTTATCTGAGTAGCCATGGCCAGAGCATCTGTCTACTGGTGCTGGCAGCCTCTGTCTCTATAGTGTCCCCACACGCTGGACACAGGAAATGTGACTAAAGCATTCAAGTGAGCAGCTGCGTTGGCCTGGAGATGCTGATGCAGGCCTGACCAAAGGCTATGTTAACGGGTCAGAGCAGCAGCCAGGGCTTCCTCTTCACCAGCCTCTTTCAGTTTTCCTTCCTCAGTGCCCAGAGGATGTCCTCATGTCCCCATGATGTTCAGAGAGTGGTGGAGTAGGGGTAGGAATCAGAACAGCCCAGAGTCAAAGGCTTTCCCTCTTCTTTGAGATCAGGACAGGGTGATGTAAGGGACTCCAAGAAGTCCTCTGGCTTGACAAGTTTCCCAATCTTACCAGCGGCAGTGCCTGAAATGTCCCCATTATACCCCTGCCTTTGTACTGGAGACTGTTCCACCCAAGCTGGCGGGAGGCAGAGGGAGGAAAGTTATAATCAGAAAAGGGGGAGGGAGGCTTCCTGCCTCCCCAGCTTCCCAGCCCAGCTGCCATGGGGTGGGTCAGGCCAGCTGCCCTCAGCCCTTCTGACACAACCCCGCCCTTCTCCAGATCAGGAAAAACCCAAGACTTAATGTCCCCCAAGGTCCTTGCTGTCAAATGTCTGACCTCTGCCATTAACATGGGCACACACACACACACACACACACACACACACACACACACACGATAGCAGGGAACAAACCAGGCAATGGTGGGCCATGCCTAAGGACAGACTATGTATGAGTTTGGTAGAGGACCCAAACTCAGTCACTGACAGACCCAAAGATTAGAGGGGAAAAAAATGAGTTTGAGGTCATGGCTGACAGTTCAGAGAGATGGGACAGAGAACTGCTCCTGGGGCCGGAATAAAGGGCAGAGGGAACAGGCTACGCAGACATGGTCCCTCTTGGTCCCTCGTTCCCCCTCCTCCCATCCACTTGGAGATCCTTCAGCCAAGAAACCTGACTTTCTCCAGCTTCATCTTCCCTTCCCACCCCTTGTGCTCACCCTTAGCACTGGATCTTGGAGCTATAGCAACACCTCCCCCTTTCCAAGGGTTCTTGCCCAGGATAGAAGTCGAGAAGGAGAGGTAAGAAGAGCAGGAAGCCATGTCCCAAGGAGCTAGGAGCTTCCTGCCTAAAGGCAAAGGACCAGGAGATAACCTGGGTCAGAGCAAGGGGGATATGATATGGGAGCCTGGAAGGGATAACCAACCTCCAGACTGTCAGCCAGGAGGTCTTCTGTGGAAAAGAGCAGCAATGAGCATCAGACACTCTCCCATGCAGCTAGGATGTGTAAGTGGTGAACTCTTGCTCCACCTGGTTCAGACTGGGGAGTCCCCAGTTGACCAGCTAAGTACCAATCTTCATATTCACACACGCCAACTAGAAAGAATGAGACCTTTGTCTCATGACAGGTCATGGAGGCCCAGAGAACGCAGAGGCTGAGCCCGAACCCAGGGCAATCACAGGGGTCCTGAACTTGAGCCATTCACTTGAGCCTGACCTTCTCAGTTCGCGCTGTCTGTGGCACTGCATAAGCTGGCATTTCTGCACAAAAAATCCACAGTGCCACGAAGTCTCAAAGGCCAGAACTAAGCTTGCTGTTTTTCCATCTGTATGCCCACAGATAAGTTACTGCCCCGCCAGGGGGATGTGATAGGGATTCTCAGCTTGGAAAAAGTCCAGAGAACTGGACCAGCCATCCCGAGTCCTTCCCTCCAGGGCTTGATGGGGAGTCGGCTGGCTTGGAGGAGAATATAGCTGGCTTGGCACTCAGATGTCAAGGGTAGCTTTTCTTGTTTGGAACTAGAGGTAGGCAATGCCTTAGTCACCTACAGGGGTGGGGGGCTAGAATCAAACCCCACAAACTGCTGGAGGAAGTTTAAGCATCCATCCATCCAGTTCTCATTAAGAAAATGGTACCCTAAATCAAGAAAAATAAACCAAGGAAGAAAAATATCCCCTCTAAGTCAGTGAACATCAGAAGGGGCTTTCAGGGTGGGCCTGGCCCTGGCCTCTCCACCACCACCCACACTGACCTTGGTTGGGCTAGACGTTCCCAGACCAGGCAGCCTGTTCCCTTCCCATGGCTTTTCCTGCCCACCATTCTCCCTCAGGCCACCAGTCACCGAGAGCTGTTTCCAGGGTGACACAGGGAGCAGAGGAGGGCTGGGATAGGGGGCTGAAGGCTCTGAAATCCTGAACTAGGGCAGGGCTGGGGCAGCATCTCAATGAAGCTGCTGAGTGATTCCAAGCCTCCCGCCAGCTGCACACAAGACCTACAAGGGGGATCTTCTCCACCTCCCTGTTCCAAAAGCAGCTGAGGCTGGGCAGCTTGAGAGGACTGAGAGACAGAAAGCTGTAGCCCACCCTGAATGCAGGGTCCCTTGTGTTCTGCAGAGGTCAGCAGCCACTGCAGAAGCAGCTGACTGAATCCAGCCTGGTCATCTTGTGTCTCCCCACTCGAGTCCTAGCTGCGCACCCCAGTATGCCTTAGAGTTGGGGTCCTGTCTGCTTTTTGGAGTCATCTGGACCTTAAAAGCAGCCCTGTTTTGGGCCTCACACTGACTGTGCAGTGACTCGCACTGAGTCTTCAGTGGACAGACAGGGTAGGAAGTTATCAGATTGGCTAGCTTTTCCAAGAAAGGGCCTGATATGCACTGTGCTTGGACAGGCTTCATATAGCTCCTTGCTGATTCAAAGGCCCTGCAAAGGAACAAAACCCGCTTTCCTGTTAAAACTGCTCAGGGATGGGACGGTGCGCGCATGTGCGATGCTATTTCTGTAGGGTATGCGCAGGCGCAATGCTATTCCTACACTATAACCAGAACTCAGAATTTTCCTGCCATCATCCCCATGGTGAATGACAAAGCATGAACTCAGATTTGGGGTTCTCTTCACATGTGCCCCCGAGACACACTAACTCAGAAGCTTCTGAATATCACCAGAAACTGGAGCCTGGGTCAGCTGGACTGCTCAGCACACACTCTCCTGGCTATTCTGTACTTCTCTCTGAAGCCAGTCCCCTGCCTTGCCTCTCCTGCTTCCCATAGAGCCTCTCATGTACCTCAGTTCTCTAGGTCTTCTTTCTTTCCAGTCCCAAGTCTTATAGTCACTGAAGATCAAGGCCAGCAACACAGTTTCTCTAGCATAAAGAAGAGGATCATTTCTTCAGGCCTGGGCAAGAGCTAGGAAAACATCATGAGTTAGAGCTAGTGTTGAGGCTAGAAGAACATCATGCCCTCTGCCTTTCAAGGGTCAGTGATTCGTGCTCCCCATAAAGACCCTCAAAGTCCAGGAGAAGTTCAGTCCCTCCATCAGTGCCCATCTTGGTTTGAAAAGCCCTAATTTGAGGTCACTACATCCCTGCAGCCCCTAGAGTTGGTGACACCTGAGTCCCGTGGTAGAGCCAGATGCAGAGCACTTCTGAGTTCTCAGAACTGCACAAAGATGTGTGGGAAAGTCCCACTGAGTACATTCGCTTTTCTCTGGCTAAATCTAATTAAGATGAAACCTGAGTTTTCTCAAGAACCATCCTATGTCATTGGGCACTTCTTAGAAAAACTAAAGCTCACCTACATCCTCTTTACCCTTCTCTGGGCTCTTATTTCAGCAACAGAATCCACGTCTTCCCATGAGGTAGATGGGAACGCTTCTGTTTCTCAGTGAACCTAATAAGCAAGAATGGCCACCCCACCTCCAAAGCAGGCGCTCTCTCCGCTGCCACCTGACATTCTTTCTCATTTCCTAAGAGTCCAGACAAAAGAAGCCAGACAAGCAATCAGAACCAGGGGAGGTAAGGGAGGGCCCAGGGGCCCAGAAACATTATGGGAGTGAACAAGGCCAATCTCACAGGAAGGATTTGGCCCTGCAGGAAAGGTGATGGGAGCTGGGCAAGGATCACATGATGCAGTGGAGGGCCCAGCAGGCCCACATCCCAGAACCCAGAAAGGCCTACATCACAGGTTGGCAGAGGGTTCATGCATATGCCAAGGGTGATTTCCATTTCACCCTTCCTAGTAACTACATGACTGCCATTCTCTCCATTTTCCAGATGATTTAGCCAAGGCACAGAAATGCTAGATAGCTTATAGAGAATGTCACAGTTCGTACCTGCTATCGTCAGGATCCGAACTCAGACAATCTGGCTCCAGGCTTGATTCCCCACCACACCACACTTGAGCACACAGAGGCCACCAGGGCCCACCACTGGACATTCAGATTGCCATGCAAAACTCAGTAGCTTGGTGCATCTTTATCACCTCTTAAATCTACACTGGGCAGGTCATGGTGAGAAGGTGTGATGGTTTGTACATGCTTGGCCCAGGGAGTGGCACTTTTAGAAGGTATGTCCCTGTTGGACTAGGTGTGTCACTGTGGGTGTGGGCTTTAAGACCCTCATCCTAGCTACCTGGAAGTCAGTCTTCTGCTAGCAGCCTTCAGATGAAGATGTAGAACTCTCGGCTCCTCTTGCACCATGCCTGCCTGGATGCTGCCATGTTCCTGCCTTGACGATAATGGACTGAACCCGTAAGCAAGCCCCATTTATATGTTGTCCTTATAAGAGTTGCCTTGGTCATGATGTCTGCTCACAACAGTAAAACCCTAACTAAGACAGAAGGTTAGTTTCTGCTCCACAAGATGGTGACTGTGGGCTGCTCATCTACAGATGGGAGGATCCATCTGCAAGATGGCTCACACGGTTAGCAAGTGAAGACTGTCAACTGGGAACACAGCCAGACCTGAGAGCAAGAGGCCTCTTCCTCTGCACACAGGCTTCTGTGCCTCCACCAGCTGAGGCTGATCACTTGGACTTCCTCTCAGCATGGTGTCTTTGTGCCAAGGGTGAGAAGTCTTACAAGACTGGAAGCAGAAGTTAGCAGTTTCTAAAAACCTAGGTCTGCATACAGCATTGCTTCTCCCAAGTGTATTAGTCAACACATCCATAAACCCTGAACTCTGCAGGAGAGGATATGAGACCTGTCTTTAGATAGAAGGAATACCAGAATATTTCCCACCCACTCACCTCCAACCGCCCTCCCCAAACAGTGAAGAGCCTCAAGACACCTTGTCTTGTGGCACCTCTTCTCAGGCCAGGACAAGCACAGACCTTCTTCCTAGACACTGTCTCCATGGCTAGACTTCTTAACCTTGAAACTTCTTTGAAACATTGCCAAAGCTCCCATTTCCAGCCGTCTCAGCCGCAAGCAGAGAACAGCATTCTCAAGGCCCTCAGCTTTCTATTTTTATTTTTAATTTGGTATAGTTTCTTTATTTTGGTATAGTTTTACATTTATGGGGAGCAATCACAAAGATGGTGAGTTCCCATCTTCTGTCCCCTCAGTGTCACCTCGAACTGGCAGGGCTCATTTGTCACATCCCATAAGCCAATGTGGATGTATCCTGATCAGATGGGTGATGTAGTGAGTAACCTTACTAAACTATGTGTCCATTTCATGCAGTCACCTAACATCCTTTTCTGTTCTGAGAGACTCCCTACACCAAGTCATCATGTCTCCTGAACTGTGACAGCTTCTCAGATGTCTCTGGTCTTGACTGTTTTGAGTACGGTAGATCAACCTTCAGCAAGAGCTTGTCTAATGTTTTTCTCATGGTTAGACTGGACTTCCTGGGTTTGTAAAGGAAGATGGCAGAGGTAAAGTGCCCTCTCACTGTGTCACACGGAACACACATCATGGTGATGTTAGCTCTGACAACTGGGCTGAGGGAAGTCTGCCAGGATAAAGATCTCCCTTCATCTTTGAAATTTGTGCTGACTGGAAGTCAGGTGCACAGCCAGTTCTGAGCATCTACCTCAATCATCTGCAATTCTTCCGCGTCAGGGGTTTCTATCTTTTCTCCAGTTTACTTAGTCTGTCCTTCCTCTGTGCAAGCACGGATGCTCGGGTCTTTGTTCTATGCTTTGGGTAACAGTCTAGTGCTGTTGGGTTTGTTTGATTGTGCACATGCATCCAGCTTTCGTGGGCACTTCTGTGTGACTCCCTTGTTCCTTTGACACACTGCCACTGCTTGTGTGTTTGCAATTCCATAACATTCCAGTACTAGCAGAGGCTCCAGAGTGCATTTCTGAATCACTTACTTCTCCAGAAAGCCTTGCTTCCCTTCATTAGAGAGGAAAATTAGGAGCATCATGCCTCTACTGACTGAGCTAGCCCAGTATCCCAAGACGGAAATCAAGAACCAAGATCTGGATGCTAGGGTGTCCATTGCTACTGTCAATCCTACTAGACTCTCAACTGACAGAGCTTGTGAGTGTAGTGAGCATACTAACTACTTAGAGATAACACAAATCCACCACTGTTTCTGTAGCTGTCCACCTGTGTGGATATTAAAGAAGCCCTGATCTCAAATGCTTCCACAGTTCTAGGTGATCGTCCTAGGGATCGGGGTAGCCTGGGCCCTTTACTTGCCAGTAGCCTCTCACTTCCACAGTGAGAGACCCAGCACCTATCATTCACCATCCTAATGCTTAATTATTCAGTTCCTAGACTGCTGCATACTGGCTATGGACTAGCTAATCCTTGCTCCAAGGGAAAGTTTTATCAACTGGAGACAGTGAGTAGGCATAGTTTCTTTTGTCACTGGTCTTAACACATTTCACCCATTTTCAAGGTCGCTTAGGTAAGAACTCCCCCCACCCCACCCCCCAGGGACAATTTCACTTCAATGAGGCTGCCTCAGATATGTGTGTGTGTGCGTGTGTGTGTGTGTGTGTGTTCTTCAGTTCTGTTCATTTCTGCAAACAATAATGGCATCATCTAGCCATCTAAGTGATTCTTGAAATTTGTATAAAGTCTCACTCCTGCTACAAAATACTGTGGGTTTGTTTGTTTGTTTGTTTGTTTAATACACTTCATTTTTTAATGTGTGTGTGTGCTGGGAGGGGGGTGTGTGCCTGTTGGGGGGTAGGAGACGGTTCCCTCCTCCCACCATGTTGGTCCTGGGGATTAAACTCAGGTCATCATGCTTTGGGACAAACATTTTGAGCCGCTGAGCCATTGAGACAGCCCAACACTGTGGGTTTTCACAGATGTTAGCAAGCATGAACGAGTGTCACATATCTACCATGGCAATGCAACACAAAATATTTATCCTGGCCACCAAAACTCCCTGACCTTCCCCCTTTCCTCTCATGTTTAAACATTTATTTCAGAGATCCTCTTTCGTACATAGTCTCGTGTGGTCTGTAAAGCAGACACAACTGTTTGGGGAAAGCAACGAGGTCCCGGTCTAGAGAGGAGGCAACTGAGGGTCCAAAGTGTATCAGGCTTGCTTCGGGTCTCTTAGCTCCTAGATCAAGCCTGCTGAGGCACCTGAGTCCTCTCACTCTAGTTCTGACACCTATTCACTGAGTGGCTATGAATGAATCACTTCCCTTGGCTGGCTTACTTGTACCTATGAGACAAGGTGCTTCATAGGACCATATTCATGTCTAGTTGGTCATGTTTAGCTTTTGGCATGGTGTTGACTTGTCCGCAGGGAGATTTGAAGGGGCTCACCAATAGGAACGATGACTGGAGAAGTTGGGCCCAAGCAAACTTCAGGACCTCCAGAAGCAGGTCCATGCCAGGTCAGTGGTGGGCTGCCCAGGAATCGGGGTAGATGCGCCCAGGTAACCTCTAACCTTACCCTGTGTGTGATGAGCACACGGAAACTTTACAGCCCATTCCGAACTGCAGTGCATCCTGTGGGTCATGACTTTTCAAAAGTAGAATGAAGAAAAGTGCACGAAAAACCTGTGCATACCACTTATTACTATCCGCCATGCATTAGTTTATAGGCCAAAATGTCAATGTATGGATCCAAAACAACTGGAAGCTGCTGCCCAACAGAAACCTTTGGACGGTCACATTGATTTATCTCCCAAGCAGACTGTGGTTCACTATTACTCCTCCTGCTGCTTTGCAAGTAAACCAACCAGGGCCCAGAGAGGCGCCATGATGACTCCCAAGTGGTGGGAGAGGGGCAGAGTTAGGGAAAGACTCATGGCTCAGACCCAGCAGGAGTTTCCTGTCTTCGATCCTATACAGAACCACAGCACTTGCCTGCTTCACACAGGCCACACAGCAAGGCTTATGGAGGAAGGTCCAGGATAGAGGTTGCCAGGGCTCACCTCACAGAGGTTAGACAGCATGAGGGGCCTCTCACACTCAGAGATACTCTCACCAGAGCCAGGCTCCTCTGGATTTGTTAGTGAGAAGAACAGTAAGCTGGAGAATAGTGGAGATCAGCCATCGGCCTCCTCCATTGCCCTGATGTACTACACGTACACAGTACCTTCCCATTCAGTATTCGGGCTGGAGCTCTGAGCATCCGCAGGTCCTACTGTGACTCAAAATGTCCTGTCTTCTGCCTCTCACCTTCTCTTACCCTGTGCAGGTCAATGTGAGCCAGCTGGAGGCCACACTTTGCTGCCTATTTCCTGTCCCCTGATCCAAATCCCCACAACCCTGTGTTAGCTGGTGATTTACAAGTTCACAACACACAAATCATTTGTCCTCAGTTACCTGGTTATAAAGAAGCCCTTGGTTTCCCTGAACAGAGGAGAATCCTACTTTTCCATGGAACACAGGCTATTAGTCCTTGTCTAGGGGTCTTTCCCCAGGACTGTCACCTGCGCGTCACCTACGGTCTGTTCGTTCAAGGATTCCGATGTCAGAACATCCCCAGCAGAGGGAACAAAGACAGGAAAACTAAAGAGTTTACTATAGCTCAGGTTATCTCACCAGCCTTTTCCTGCTGCTACCCAGTGGTGAGCCAGGCATTTCTTAAGCACCACCAAGTGTCCCAGAAGACCCACATGGCAGCCCTGGTGAGAGCCTGCCTGCAAGCCCACTGGGTTCATTGCCTTGGAAGTGGCACCAGACCTTACTTCAGGATTCCACTGACATGCGGTCAACCCTGACCACTGTCCTCACCTGGCTCCCAACAACCCTTTGCATCTTTCCTGACTATTCTACCCCGTCTAATGGCCCGGCTCCTATATTGGTTCTCCATGGCCTCCCAGACTAGAACACCGCACGGCAATCTTCACACCATTGGTGACTTTTCTCTGCCACTGAGAATCACAGATGGCACCAAGTAAGGGCTCAGTATACATTTTCGGTGAAAAACAGAATGAAATTCTGCTGAGTGTGTTACAGACCTTTAATCTCAGCACTCAGGAAGCAGAGGCAGGTGGAACCCTGAGTTCGAGACCAGCCTGGTCTACAGAGTGAGTTATAGGAGAACCAAGGATACAGAAAAACCTCATGGGGGAGGGAGGGTGTGTCTTAGTCAGGGTTTCTATTCCTGCACAAACATTGCGACCAAGATGCAAGTTGGGGAAGAAAGGGTTTATTCAGCTTACACTTCCTTGTTGCTGTTCATCATCAAAGGAAGTCAGGACTGGAACTCAAGCAGGTCAGGAAGCTGATGCACAGGCCATGGAGGGATGTTCTTTACTGGCTTGCTTGCTTCTCCTGACTTGCTCAGCTCCAAGTGGGAGGGTAGTGGGGAGGGGGCATTCTTGGGTCCTGACTTGCTCAGCTCCAAGTGGGAGGGAGTGGTAGGGAGGGGGCATTCTTGGGTCCTAAAATTTCTAGACGTAACCATCTCATGACTTGCCCACCATTCTTTGAACATGGTCTCTCATTGAGTTCTAAACAGTGTCCAGATTCAATAGTGGCTAGAACAGACTCAGACATCAGACCCTCTCCTTGGCCGTCCCAACAGAGGTTGACAGCAATTCCCTCAAGGCTAGGAATTGGCCACAGACACAGAACCTCCAGGGGCTCTCAGCTACCCTGTGTTCAAATGCTACTGTAGAAGCTTGTGAGCGCGCACACACCTTCTCAGCCCAGCTTGCAAACTTCAAATGCTTCCTTCTAGCTTGGAGCTCCCTCACTAGAGGGGCGCCATTCACGAGAAACCTGGGCCTCGGGAATAATTACCTTCCCTCTTCCTTTCCCTCCCTCTCATACTGGGAATTGAACTCATCGACTTATGAATGCTACAGTTTTGTTTCCCATAACTCTCCCCAGAGCTTTCCTGATTTCCTTCCATATAAGAAGGACCTAATTTCGGTGGTCCTCCGCAAGGCCCGAGGGACACTTGAGGCTGCTGGGCTAGAGCAACTGAAAGACAAGACAGTAGGCTCTGAGAGTAGATTCCCAGATTGGAGAGGTTGATCCTGGCGTGAGAAAGTTTCAGGGGATAGACACATTAAGCCTCAGAATGGACAGCTGTAGATATGGACACCTAGGAAAACACAGATCTGGGAATGAGCTGGAGAGACACACAGATTGGAGAAAAAAGAAAAGAAAACATAGATGGAGAGAGAAAAGCAGAGCAAACAGTGCGTCTGCGCTCAGCCAGACAAGGACAGGCAGAGGTCGTCAGCAGAAGACACGGAGGCCCGGGGTGGCAGAAGATGCTGAATCGCCCTCTGTTCTTCGCACTGCACTGAGGGGCTTTCTTCACAGCCGTGGGAAAGTGGTGGGCGAGCGCAAACCCCGACTGCACTGTGGACGTAATTAGCTGGATTAGGGCCGGAGCTGTGCTGGCCCTGCAGGCCTGGCCCCAGGAACAAAAGGCCCCTTTGCCCGCGCAAACATGGGTCATGAGGTCACTAGGCAGGGTCCCCTAGGAACGGGGAAAGGGGACAACCACATGCCGAATAAGGTCTCTGTGCACCTGGAGGGGAGCATGCCAAGTGGGAACCCCTTAGGAGGCTGCAGCCCAGCACTGGGTTTAGACTTGGGGACTGAGGATAGAAGAGAAGAGGAGGAAAAGAGACACACAAATGTTGTGAACAGAGGGCAAGGACCTAAGCCACCTTAGTAATAGCTATCAGGTTGTCTGCAATGTGGATAACAGTTTACACGGGGTCCCCCCCCCCCAATCTCATTTAGGATCTTGGAAAGGCTGTTGTGGACCCTGATACCTGTAGTCCCAGCGCTCCAGAATAGGAAGCAAGAGAACTGGGCATTCCAGACCAGCCTAGGCTACTACTAGTGAGACCCCCATCCCAATGTGACCCTGTCATAACCATGGATTTTACAGATGATCAAGGTGGAGCGCAAAGAGGTCTGGTGGGAGGAGTGTCTCACACGTCCGCTGACACACAGTAGGCATCCAGTGTTGGGTGGGTTACAGGCTTGGCAGTATCTGGAAAACATTGTGATACACAGTGCCCTCCCTGGTCGCCTCTAGCCTGTGAAGTTTGAGCAGTGGAGGCTCCAGCTAATATGAGGTCAACTTCCTTTCAGGACAGGAATGGGTCAGTGCTTGCACCCACCTGGGACAATGCACAGACACCAGAATCAGGAGACAGAGGGTGGGAAATGGGACTAGTTTTGTTTCCATTCCGTCTCTCAAAGCTCTGTCTGCAGCCATGACAGAGGGCCCCTCCAAAGCACAGATGGTGGGGGTCAGAAGAGGAAGAACACAGCCTTTTCGCCACCACCAGATCTAGGGGACACTGCAGGGAACAGCAAAGCTTGTGGAAGCGGTCCCCTAGCTGGCCTTGAATCTCTCCTCACAGAAGATGGTAGCAGGCACCAGCACATGCCTGTCCGTGGTGGCAGGGAGATGACAGGTGTGGTAGAGATGGACAGGTGGGTATGATGTGGGCAGAGTGGCACTGAGATTGTGGAGACTGAAGGCTGTGATGCATGTGCCATGGGTCAAACTGGTCAGATTTGAGCTTTCTCAGAGAAAGAAGAAATCTGGTTTTTTAGGTGGGATGTCCAAGCAGGCAGGATGGTATGTGGGCCACATTAACAGAGGCCAAGTTCAGTTCTGCCTCCTTCTATATTCTGAGAACATCCAGGGAGCTCCCCCTAAATGTCTCTCGCCCTTGTCAGTGAGTGAGAAAAGGGTATTGACATGTGTGATGGTGGGTGCCAAGCCCTGCCTGGCCAGGATTCCTGTGTCCTGCTCTAGGCTGTCCCAGTGCAGAGGACACTGTTAGGGTTTACGTGGTAGAAATACTTTGGTGGGTCGGGTCCAAGGTATACAGTAGATATCACACTGCAACAGACCTCACGCAAGAGATCGATTGGGGGGGTGAGGAGCAAAAGGCCACCTCAGAGTGAGGATGAGACAGATAGAATGAGAGGCAGGAAGAGAAACAGAGGTAGAGACAGAGTGAGGGCTGGCTGTGATAATGGGGACCTTTGAAAGGTGCACGTGTCACATTTGGCATGGTTCTGTGGTGCTGAAGGCAGGCTGAGGCTAACACAGTTCCTGCTCTGGGATCTGCAGGCCAGACAGTGCTCAGGCAGAGGTTTTCTAGGTCACTAGGATCTAGATAACTAGGCTCTTAGCCTGGGGACAGAGATTCTGATACCCAGCTCAGCTGAGGAAGCCCAGTAAACCGTGGAGTGAGTTCTGTCTCCTGACAGAGCATCGCTGGCTTGGCTCCCTCACACACCAGCCTCTTCCTCTCATTTGGTCCCTCCACGCTATCTTCTTTCCAGACCTAAACGTTTCCCCTGGTAGCTCTTTCCTCTCGCTCAGTGGTTCTCAAACTTCCTAATGCTGCGACCCTTTGGGGTGCATGCTCCTCATGTTGGGGTGACCCCAACGATAAAATTATTTTCATTGCTACTTTATAACTGTAATTTTGCTACTGTTATGAATTATAATATAAATGTCTGTGTTTTCTGATATCTGTGAAAGGATCATTTGACCCTCAGAGGATCCCAACCCACAGGGCTAAGAACCACTGCTCTACCTAGGGGAAGGGGCAGGCCTGAGTGACAGGGAACTCTCAGCCTCTGTATCTGGCTGGGGGACCAAGGGATGTTGGCCTTGGGCTAGTTGTAGCTAAAAGGTAATGGTGACCTAGATATCAGAGTCTTCTCTCTCCTAGGAGCCAGAGGCCAATGAGAGGGCTTAGCTCCAGATCCCCTCCCCTCAGAGAGGAAGGATTTCCCTCTGACCCCCACCACCATGGTACCCCCAGCCCCCATTCTCCACCCCTCCACCCCACAGAGAGGAGGAAGATTGGAAAACTGGGTCTGAACTCTGTAAAAGAGACTGACAGGCAAAAAGAGCTTGGACCACTACACCCAGCAGCATGTGGCCTCTGGGATGGACTCCCCCATTCTTTGCTTCTCTGTAGCCCTTGACACTTTAAGAGACAGCCAGATCACTAGTCATGGTGAATGCTTGCTTCCTGTCCCAGCCCTAACCCACAAAGGTGGGGACGGGAGTTCTCCAGAGAATGTCCTCTGAGAAATGTGGTAAGTCTTAGCTGCCTCTGTCCCTGATCAAATTTCTAAGCTCTTTTCCCAGTCAGGCCCGGAACAGGGACACGTCAAGAGGAGTCATCCCACACACACACACACTTTATTTTGCAAACAGCCAGCAGGTAGCTCAAGTTCCCACTTTGGAAGCCCCATGCTGCAACCCAGCCCTTTCCTCCCCTGGAAGGAAAAATTGTATTCCAAGACTCGTGAACCATGAACTTTTACCCAAACCTCTAACTTAAAGGAGAATCATCCAGAATGACTCCCTCTCCCTCATCACCACCTCCAACTTCCCCTTCATCTTCTGGGTCACAGGTATGTTCTTGAGTCCTGGCTTAGATACCCTAAGTGACAATGTGGATATACCAGGACAGGCCTGAGTATGAGGAGGGGCGGGAGGGGGTGTTTGGGGGGAAGGGTGGTAAAGAGACGCCGACTCATCTGTTACTGGGATGTCACCCTTGGACCTGCTGAGGAAAAGGCAAGGGTATCCGTTCAAAGCACAGTAGGCAGCAAGTTTAGGAGGATCCACGTGACCAGAGTATCCTGCTGACAGGACAAGGAGGACACCAGAGTGCCAGGTAGGTCTCCTAACTGAACTCAGCAAGCTCTTCAGATCCTCCTCCACGACAGAGACCTGGAGAGTAGGAGCAGTCTACACCAGACTCCTCAAGGGACAGTCAATGTTCAAGACCCCTAGCAGGGCTGTGGATGTCATTCAGTTGGTAGAAGCTTACCTAGCATGCACAAAGCCCTGTCTTTGGTTCCGGCTATGGTTTAAAACGGATGTAGTGGTCCATGCCTGCCGTTCTCACATTCAGGAAGCAGAGGCAGGAGAATTAGAAGCTCAAGGGTATCTCCAGCTACATAGCAAGTTCAAGGCCACCCTATGCTACATGAAACCCTGCCTCAAAAAACTAGCAGTGGGCTAGAGAAATGGCTCATGGGTTAGTGTGTATACTCTTCTCTTAGAGAACCAGAGTATACTTTCCAGTATCCATGTAGTATGACTTACAACTGCTTGTAACGACGGATCCGGGGATCTGACCCCCTCTTCTGTTCTCTGAGAACACTATATTCACAGGCACATACTGCTCGCAACACACACACACACATAGTCACAAACACACACACTCACACACATGCAGGCACACATACAGTGTCTCTCTCTCTCACACACACACACACACAATTATACACACACATTCACACATACACTCACGTACATACACACATGCATGCACGTGCATACACACGCACACACAGTCATATACACACATACACAGAGTCTCTCTCACACACACACACTCACACACATACACTCATACATGCACACACACTCACATACACTCATACATGCACACACATACACACACACAGAGAGAGAGAGAGAGAGGACCAAACAGACGGTCTTAGGGATTCAGCCCGGGCTGGCTCCACCCATGCTGACTCTGCTATTAAAGGTCTTATTTTGTGTCCCTGTTGTTTTATAATATCAGGAACTGAAACCAAGTTCAGCCAGGCAAGTTCTCTATCACTAATTCATATCCCTATACCCCCATGTTTTAACATACATTTTTATTCTGCGACATGGTCTCACTTAAGTTACCCAGGCTGGTTTTGAACTCGTTCTATAATCCAGACAGGCCTTGAATTTGCAGTCCCCCTGCCTCAGGTTTGTGAGTAGCTAGGATTACAGGTGCCTGCCACCAGGCCTGTCTTATGTTCATTTTTCTATCCATCTTCTGGCCACCTATATCCCATGCCTTTGGGACTTGCAGTAAATTCAGAGTCCTGAGCCCCTCCATCCTACTCAGTGAAACCCAGACCATGCATTTCTAGTACAGTCCAACATGACTGTGGAAACACTCTCGGGTCTCCCTCCCATGCTAAGCCTCAGCAAAATAAGCCACCCCCCCCCAAAAAACCCTCCCTGTTAGAACCCCCAGTGTCCCGGCTTTCTGCCCATGGGTGAGGGAGGACTCTGGCCCTATAAATGGCCATGTCGGAGAAGTTTTAGAAGATAAAGACAAGCTAGCTTATAGCAGAGTTATGATGGGTTCACTGGGTGAGGACACAGGCTGAACTTCCCAGACAAAGAACAAGGCTTAATCATATTGTCCAAGGGCTATGATCCAGCTCTGCCCAAAACCTTAAAGAGACTGAGAAATAAGCCGTTTGTTTCCCTTTGGCGTGGGAAGAGCTCTGGTTAGAGAGGCAGCCTGGCCTGAGTGTAAGGCTCAGCTCAGGCCTCCCCAGCTGGAAGACCTCAAACACTGACTTCATCCTCTCTGATGCTCAGCTCCCCCCTGAGACAGAAAGCATTCCTCACACAGCCCTTATGAAGGGTAGATGCAATAATGCATGGATCATTCTGGGCTGTTGCTTGTTGAATGAATAAGTAAAAGAGAATTGATGGGGACTGGGGAGATAGCTCACCAGTTAAGAGTGCTGCTGCTCTTACAGAGGAACCCAGTTTGGTTCCCAGCACCCACATAGTTCACTATAGTTCTAGGAGAGATCCAATGTCTTCTTCTGGTCTCTAAGGGCACCACGCATACATGTGGTGCACATACATGCAGGTGCTCACACATATAAAATAAAATTTGAACAAGTGGATGGATGGATGGATGCATGGATGAATGGATGGACAGATGGATGGAGAGATAGATGGAGAGATGGATAGAAGATGGAAGGATGGATAGATGGATGGAAGGATGGATAAATGGATGGATGGATGGATAGATGGATGGATGGATGGATGGATGGATGGACAGATGGACGGATGGACGGATGGATGGATGGATAAATGGATGGATGGATGGATGGATGGATGGACGGACGGATGGACAGATGGACGGATGGACGGATGGATGGATAGATGGATGGATCATTCCTTCTTTTTTACCTCTACCTCTGAATTGATTATTCCCACCTCAGCGTAGGTCTCTGACATCTAGTAGATGTCAGATGTCCCAATTTGGTGTCCACAGCAGACCCTTGGGAAAACGTCATCTCTTCCTCTGTTGCAGTCTCAACCATCGTGTTGATGCCAAGTCATCGGTCTGGCACCAGGACTCCTCTGTGCAGGGTACACATACACAGGACACAGCAGCAAGCTACTGGCTCAGCTCAGACACCTTTCTGGCCATTATCCAGGCACAGCCCTGTCCACAGACCTGTGTGGAAAATCAGCTGTGTGGGTGGGGCACAGATTTGGGTCTTGAGATTCAGAGTCTAGGAAGAAGAGGAGGAGAGAGTTAGCATGGAGTCTTTGCTAAGGAAGAGAAAGCAGTCCTATGCGTAGTATCTGAAGAAGATCCATGAAGAGGTGACTTCTCAGTCTTCAAGAACAGGTGGATTTGGAGCACCCAAGTTGGAAGGAGAGTGCTCCAAGGAAAGAGACCAACCTAAGCAAAGACAGAAAGGGTGAGGCGAGATAAACATGTCTGGTAGGAGTACAGGGTAGGGATGCGAAGTGACGTGGCTTAGGGAGGCACACATGGGGAATGCGGAAGCAAGAACTTCTAGATGAGGATTCAAGCAGAGCTCGGGGCCATGGTCAGGGACTGGTCTCTCCCACTCCCTTCAAGTCTCCGACCACAGCCACTTCCGGATCCCCTTTTCTCCCTTCCCAGCAGGCATTGGTGAGCCCTAGACTGAGCTGAAGGAGTTGTTTGCTGACTCTTCAGAAATTCAGAGCATTGGTGGTCTGTGCTTTGGTAGCTGTTAGTATTTATAAAACTGCATAGACCATCACTGACTAGAAAGGACTAGATGGAGAAGCCCAGGCCTTGTGAGCCCCAGTCTGGGCTCTGCTGGTGTCCATGCAAGAGCAAGGTGCCGTCAGACTCAGACACATGCAACTTCTCTGGCCACAGATTCCCTTACTTCCTGCAGCCTGCAAGTGGCAGGACTCTCCCCTCCTCTGCGATTTCCCCAGCTAATCCAAGCCACACAGATCACCGCCAGCCAGTGGGTCTTATTTCCCTGGAATGTTGGCATCAAACTCAAGATCGGAAATAAACTCATTATCTGATTATTTTTATTTATGAAAATATAACTGCTCTGGGAGAGGCCTCTCTTGAATAGTTTTCTGAGTGGATGAGTAATCTCTCCCTTTCACAGACACACATTAAAAGCTTCAAATGTTCAGAGCCCTTTTCATGCACACACATCTATACTCCTGCACACATGAACAAGGAGAGAGAGAGAGAGAGAGAGAGAGAGAGAGAGAGCACAGCTTCATGTTGCAGCAAGAAGAAGCTGTTCTCAGGTGTACAGACACCACATGGAGATGTGTTTGTCATATGATAATCTCCTGTGAGGTCAAGGACTTTGTCTCATTTATCCACTGTGGAAACCTCAGTGGTACATAATAGGCAATTAGTAAATACTTGCAGAATGAATGAACAAATAGCTAAGTAATAGATGTTTGTATACCCAGAGACATTACTCAGACACACACTTACAAGCATGCACACCCAGCCTCTCTCCCTCCCAGGAACAAAGGCAGAGAACCCCTCATCCCACAGCCTTCATAGCGTGGACTCAGTTGAGAGTGAGCCATCAAGAATCTTCCAGGAAAGATGTTCACTGTCAGTTGCTAGGCAGTCAAGGTAGTGCTTCTCCTGAGCCACTAAGGTCTCCCTACAAGCTCAAAGCCACCCATAAGCCTCCCAACTTAGGACCAAATGAGCCAGTCTTGCCAAGAAAGCCTAAGGGGTTAGTAAGGGCAAACGATTTTCCAGGAATGTTCTGTGAGAGCTGCCCTCTCACCCGTGCATGGCTGGGTCTAAGTCTTGGCATGGGTCTAAGACAATACCATTCCCCCAGGCTCATGCTTACCCCCTACCCCTATAGCTCACAGTCATGACCCAGGCTATCCATGGCCTATGACTATCTTTCTGGGAGCAGGCAGGGCTGGAGGCAAGGCATGGGAGGTGAGCTGATAGAGGAGTTGTCTGGAGACTGATCTGAAAGCAGAGCATCTATCTAGCTATCCCCAGGTGTCTCCCCTGTAAAGGGGCAGCCTGCAGTGGCTGAAAAATATCTGGATGAGAAGGCTGACTTGAGGTGACATTCCTGTTGGTCACATGACTTCAGACATGTCAATAGCCCTAGAGTACCAGTTGGCTTCAGTATCTGGCATAGTTTCATCTTCCTGTCTAGGATTCCTCCCTTCCTAGACCCCACTGCTTTCTGACATTCTTTTCATCCTAAAATTGAGAGAAAGAATGCACAGCTCAGCAGGGCCCGGTGTCTTTAACACAGCACTGGGATGGCAGAGATAGTCAAATCTCTGAGTTTAAGGCCAGCCTGGTCTACAGATCGAGTTCCTGGACAGCCAGGGCTCCACGGAGACAGAGAAACCATGTCTTGAAAAAAAATTATAAAGGGCTGGAGAGATGGCTCAGTGATTAAGGGTACTGACTGCTCTTCCAGAGGTCCTGAGTTCAATTCCCAGCAACCACATGGTGGCTCACAACCACATGGTGGCTCAAGACTATCTGTAATGGGATCTGATGCCCTCTTCTGATGTGTCTGAACACAGCTACAGTGTACTCATATACATAAATTAAATAAATAAATCTTTAAAAAAGAAAAATAATAAAAAGAAAATGGAATCCACAACCCCCCTAGCACATTTCAAGCCTTGTCTCATGGCCCCTTAAGAAGATGAGAGCACTGGGCCGTATCATCCAATTCTTCACATCCCTCAGTGTGAAACTGCTACCTGACCTACCAAGAAGCTACACCTAGCAAGGCAGTGGTGGCACACGCCTTTAATCCCAGCACTTGGGAGGCAGAGGCAGGTGGATTTCTGAGTTCGAGGCCAGCCTGGTCTACAGAGTGAGTTCCAGGACAGCCATGGCTACACAGAAACACACACACACACACACACACACACACACACACACAAGAAGAAGAAGAAGGGGAAGGAGAAGGAGAAGGGGAAAGGGAAGGAGAAGGAGAAGGGGAAGGGGAAGAAGGAGAAGGAGAAGGGGAAGAGGAAGAAGAAGAAGAAGAAGAAGAAGAAGAAGAAGAAGAAGAAGAAGAAGAAGAAGAAGAAGAAGAAGAAGAAGAAGAAGAAACACCTAGAAGACACTGAGGACAGTGCCAACTTGTTTTGCTAACACCACTCTGTCCCAAAGCCAAGCTATTGAGAAGGATTCTGCTCCACATGTCCTCTACCCACAAGAAACACATGTGCCCCCAACTAGCTGTGGACACAAATGTTTTAATCATGGAGGTTCAAACTGAAACATCCCAAATACCTGTGCACAGTGGGGGGTTAAACCAACTTCGATGTGCTCATATGCTAGAACACACTCCACAGTGATTAAAACAACAAAAAGCATCAGCCAGAGAGACTCTCAAAGGTATTATGTTGAATAAAATAAACTAGACACAAGGCACCATCTGACACCATCTGTATGAAGGTCAACAACCTATGATGATAAAAGTCAGACACCAGGGGTGGTCTTCTCTGGAAAAGAGCACAAGGTAGTCTTGAAATATTTAATGCCTTGTTTTGTGCTTAAATGGGCATAGACACATGAATGACAACCTAGCCAGATGTGCAGTGAAGTTCAGTGAACTCAATTGCACATAAATTACCATGAGAAATGGACCCAGGCACATGGGCTCTTACCCAAACAGAGCAGAGTTCTGGATTAAGGAGAAGAAGAGACCAGAGGAGCAGAGGAGCCAAGGCCCAGGACTGGTGGGCAGCATGGCATAGGGCTGGCCATGCTGCTTACAGCCTATAAATGGAGGAGCTGCCAGAAGTACAAGCAAGGACCTGGTCAAGTTCTGTCAGTGGGTCTCCTGCACAAGGCTGGTATCTTGGGAGCCAAGGTAACTAGCTTCCAAGCACAATGTCTGCCCAGCTTGTTTTTCATTCTTCCAGCTGCAGAACAAAGGAAAGACTGAGCCCCATGTGTGTCTTTTGTTCTAAGTAACAGCCAAACTCGATTTGCCCAACCGTGCATGAATAAAATGATATAGAGAAGGACTGGGCGATAGGGTTCAATTGGCAGAGAACTTGCCTTGGATGTATGAAGACATGGGTTTGGTCCCCAGCACCACATAAACCAGGCATGGGGCACATGCTGTAATTTGAGCACTCATGAGATAGAGACAGCAAAGTAAAAAGTTCAGGGTTAGGGCTGCAAAGGTGCCACAGCCATAAATAGCATGTGCTGCTTTTGCAGAGGACCTGAGTTCAATTCCCGGCACCCACAGAGTGGTTAACAAGCATCCCTAATTCTGGTTGCAGAGGATCAGAACCCCTCTTCTAGCTGCCTTGGGTGCTGCACACACATGGAACATGGATGTGCACAAAGATAAGATACTGGTACACATAAAATTAAAATCATTTATAATCTTAAAAAGTTCAAGATGGCCAGGCAGTAGTGGCGCACGCTTTAATCCAGCACTTGGGAGGCAGAGGCAGGCGGATTTCTAAGTTCGAGGCCAGCCTGGTCTACAGAGTGAGTTCCAGGACAGCCAGGGCTACACAGAGAAACCCTGTCTCAAAAAAACAAAAGAAAGTTCAAGATCATACTCCGTTGAAGAGAGTTTGAAGCCAGCCTGAGCTACACAAGAGCCTGCTAACTATGAATAAACAAACAACATGTGTAAGGAGTGAGAGTTTGCTTTCCCTCAAATAGGACCTCTGGACAATCTATCGTTAGAGAATATTCTAGAAAGCTGCAGGGAGCTGGCCATTGTCTGGGCTCTGATGAAGATCGTAGGTGAGCCTATAAACAGAAGAATGAATGTCTAGGTGTGTCTCCTGTGTGTTCCATTCCTTACTTTGTGGATCTTTGACCATCTCCACATCCCTTGGTGGCTCCTCATCCCCGCCTGCTCCTGTGCAGCACCCCTGACCCGTTCTGTTGTAATCTATTCTTCCTGCTGTTCCTTGACCTCTACCTCGGTCCTCAGATCTAAGTAAGCTTTCTACAACAATACAGAGAGACCAAATCCTGTCCTTAGTAGGTTTTTTTACCTTAAGAACCCAGAGAAGGTGACAGCCAAACTTGAGGCACTGCTTTCAAGTGTCCAGGCAGACAACTCCAGATCCAATCTCGCTATTCATCCTACAGTGTGGCTAGGGCTCATGGTGACATTGGGGATCATAATCAGAAAGTTGGGGGTCCCATAGAGAGCAGAATTGCCAGGCTCCCTGCACCTGTATGGGCTGCCCAAACTATGGGAGACTGTGAACACATCTACACCATCATCCCTGAAGGACACTTAACGACGGAACTCTACAGCCAGACTCAGCTCTGTCCTCCTCTCTTTCCTGGACAGTCCCTGCTCCAGCCACACTGGTCAGTTCTCATGAAGCCTTCAGTAAGTCATTTCCATGCCCTTTCCCCCTGCCCCACCCAGCACAGACCTTTATTGCACAGAACCACAGTGACAGGTGAGTCAGTCATCCCTAGGAGCTGCCCATCTTTGCTCAATCCCCAGGTGAGGAAATATCAGTTGAGCAATCACTGACATCTCTGGAAGCACACCGATGATAACCAGTGGAGTCTGGATTTGAACCCAGCAGTCAGCCACTCCCCCAGCTCCTGACCGGCCCTGCTCTACAGCCTGACAAAGCAGCTCCCAAAACCTGCCATAGAGTGTGCTGACAGAGATACAAACTGAGACCCAGGATACCTGGGCTCATGACCACAGCCCAGTCCCTTTCTGAGGAGATGGCTAAGCCCATCAACATTGTCTTGGTCCCCTCATCTACACCATCCAAATGGTCTGGCAGTAGACGAGGCCCTCATTGTTGCTTACACAAGGTCTTATGGGCAGTCAGACCACTACAGGCCCCATACATGGCCCAATCTGGACCTGAAGAGCTGGCCAAGCATACAAGGGAAGGTAAGAACTCATAAAGCCTGCTCCAAAGAGAGTCATGGAACCAGGAGAACTAGTGTCGAGCCTCTACCCCTTCACAACACACACACACACACACACACACACACACACACACACACACACAAGAGGACACTGAAGGTCACAGCTCCTGCTCCTCTGGCCCACTCTGAACTCACAGTCTAAACACCTCACCATATACTTTCTTGAGTGAACGCTATCAGAGTCTCTTTCCTGGATCTCAGACATGAATTCCCATTCAGAGTCCCCAGGAACAGGGGGTCTATTGTCCACTTCCATCTCTCTTTGGAAGCCCAAGACACAGGCTGTTTCCCCAGAGCAGGCCTTTAAACCACCCTGAAATGAATGGGGTTAGATTTAGGGGCTTTAACAGTACAACCTCAATATTTGTTTTTTTATGGAGGAAGAAAAGGAGCGGGTGGTATGAGGGCGTGGCTACGGATTTGGAGACAAAAGTATGCAAACCACTGTGCAATGATATGCAGATGTGTATGCTGGATCTGTGCAAAGGGGTCCTGTGACTTCATAATTCTGGTTCTGGCGGGCTTTGCCCTCTGAGGGGCTCTGTGCCTGCTGGAGACTTTATAATCTCCTGTGGCAATGACAGAGATGGCTGCCACACAGAATCTTAGTGCCAGTAGAAACCATTCCTCTGTGAAGCCGCTCCCACCCATCCCCATCCCCACCCCCACCCCACCCCCAGGGCCGGCCAGCTGAGACAGAGGTCTTCCTTGAATGAGGACTTAGGCCTAGTCAGAACTGGGGACTTCTGGGTTCTGGAGATAGCTCTTAGAGAAAGCAAAGACCATTCCTAGGCTATTTTTAGGTTTTCAGAGTGCCCCACAACTTTCCACTGTAACTCCAAAAGCCAGCCCTACTCCATGCTGCCCACCAGTCCTGTGCCCCAAGTAGGCAGTGGACCACAGTACCCAGAAGACATAGGGACTTCCCAACATGGATAACTGCCATGTGTGGGGCACCCGGTAGGGCCAGGTACTTCAACGGGTTGTGTTATTTAACCCTCAGCAGATCTAGGCAGTACTGATAAGATTCTTATTTAATTAAGATTAATTAATTTAATTAGTTAATTAATGAAGATCTAGAGGCCAAGGCCACTCAACATGGTAAGGCTGAAATCCAAGTGTAAGTCTGGTGGGCCTAATGACTCACATCCTTGTAATTCCAAGGACTCAAGAGGCTGAGGCCAAGGACTGCTGTGGTGGGCTACATAGCAACGCCCAGGCCAACCTGAGCTGCAGAGCGAGACCCTGTCTCAAAAACCAAGGAAGCAAGGCTGGTGCTACGGCTCTGCAGGCAAAAGCACTTGCCACCAAGCTGACAGCTGAGTTTAATTCCCAAGACCTATATAGTAGAAGAGAATGATTCTTCTCAGAATGATGTCCTCTGGGCTCTACATATATACCATAGTACCTGTACACACACACACACATACACACACAAATTCACACACACACATACACACACACACACACACACACACACACGTTACTTTAAACCACACCAAATCTGTCATACTTCAAAAATGGCTGTCTTAACTACTACTACCTGCCCTCACGCAGTCCTTCAAAAGCCACTGAACACCCCAGCTCCAATGCTCACTGAGGAGAGAGCCAAGTTCAAGTCCAGTGCAGTGACTGGAGTCCCACCATGTAAGGCCAGTTGACAGGCATCGAAGCTCACCCTCTAGCCTAGCCTCTTCCCTAAATGCTAGCTGTCACTCAAGCACTGCAGTCTCATGGGACAAGCTGTTACGTTCTGTACCTTCCTATATTAAAGCACAAATCCTACTGGGAAAAGAGACTCGAGTCAGCAGGGGGTCCCTGGTGACAGACAGCCAGGTACACAAAAAGGAGGCTTAGGCCAGCAAGTGGAACCATCAAATTTGGAGGTTTTGTGGCCTCAAATAATGACACTGGGGACAATGACCTTCCCAGGTTACACTGTACACTTTCCGATCAGTCACAGCAAGAGACCACATGGATATTCTATAGCAGCAGTAGGTGGGTTGTCCTAAGGACACAAACCAGGATTATCATTCCACTTGGCTGTCAAGGAAACTAAGGTCCAAAGAGATTATAAGTAGTCCAGAACTAAGGGTGGATCAGGATGAAGCCAGTTCAACTGTAGATGAAGGTTACACGTCTTCAAAGTTGTGCTAGGTAGGAAGAGGAGAGAGCAAGAACAGGAGCCAAGAGGAAAGCCTGGGCTGCTGGGAATCTTCAAGAGGCTTTGCAAGGCAGTCCACAAACGGGGTTCCCACAGTGGCAGGTGGGCACCAAGCAGGCCAGGCCGGATAGGGCTGGCACCAACCCTAGCAGGGGAGGAGGTGCCAGCTTTCACCCGCCAGCCGGCCTGCCAGCTGGGGAAGGTTAATTAGAATTCCTCAGCCCCCAACCCATTTCCTTCCTGGCATACAGGACAGCTAATGGCTTCTGTCGCCTGCTGCCAGGGTGAGCTAGGCTGGGCTGGCTGCTCCAGGCTGAAGTGGGGGTGGGGGGGACCTCAAACAAGCCCAGAACCATTCCTTTCCTCTGCCTTGGAGCAGGGAGCAACCCCTAACGTGACTTAATGTTTCCCCAAGTCAAGAGCCCACCTGCCTGGCTCTCTGTCCATCCCCCCCCAAGGCCCAGTAGTTGTTGAGTACAGACAGACAGACAGACAGAGGCTGTGGGAAGCATCGGTAATTAATGGGTGATGAAAACCAGACTCCGGCAGGATGGGGGTGGGAACAGAGAAGCAGAGAGAGGCTGTCTGTTTCACACTTGGCTCAACTTTGAGCCCATAATTGGGGTGGGGGCCCCAGTTGAGGGCAAGGCCTGGCCCGACCTCCAAGTTCCAGCCTGAATAGAAGACCCCACTGTGGGCATCAACCAACACCAATGCACACCAGCCCTCAGGGGACTCTGGGAGTTTGAGCTTGCCCCAAGGGACCTGCAGTTGCCTGTAAACACCCTCTTTACCCTTAAATCCTCTTCCACAGAAGAGCAGCCAGACACATGCCCTCCCTTGTCTTCCTCACACAGGACTAGAAGCTCCCTTCAACCTCGCTCAACACGATAACTGCCATGGCTTACACACAACCCGAAACACTGTTCTTGGGACCTACTGAGTTCAGCCTTCACCTTGTAAACTCTGGGAAGTTTAATTAAAGTGGATTCCACTCCGAAGAGAGACTGTGGCAGCAAAAACAACATCTAATGCCCCCGGTGATGAATATAGACAGTTGAGACTACAGAAACCCAGGCAAGAGCAGGGCCCATTACAGGGGTGCACATAGGCCCAGCAGACAGGCCCTTGGGGGGCCCTAAAGCCTTCCTTTACTCTCCTATGCCCAGGAGTGTCACATTGGGCACCTGTCCCAGTGCCTAGGAGGACACTGTCAGCCCTGGTAGTAACCTTTTGTACTGTAAGCATCGTCCAGGGCTCTCTCACCAAACCCCTCCCAAGGGCCTTGGGATCTCAACAGGAAAGCCTAAAAGAAGGAACCAGCTACAGATAGAAGAAGTGGTTTTAGGAAGGACCAGAACAAATGCACAGGCTGGTTGACTTTTGCTTCTGACTGAAGGCCTACCTCTCATGAGATTGCAAATTATTTTCTTCTTGTCAAAAAAAAAAAAAAAAAATCCCCTGGATGTTGGTACAGACCCATAATCCCAGCACTCAGGAGACTGAGGTAGGAAGCATACTGACAGGCTAGCCAGGGCTACTTAGCAAAAACCTGTCTCACAAAAACAAACCAAGAAAACCCCATGTGATAAGGCCGGGGAATGAGGGCAGCCTTCTTCTCAGGTGTTTGTTGATTCATGTGTCTCTCTGAAGATACTGAGGCTATCCACCCTCCCTCCCCCAGAGGAAAACAGCACAAGGAGATGCCAAGTCCGGCCAACTCAAGCTCTACTTCTTTCCGAATCTCCGCCCTGCTAGGGCCTGGGGAAAGAAAAACTCTTCACCATCTGGGAAGTGTCAGAGAGTTCTAGAAAGGATCTGAAGTGGGAATGAGAAAACCTTTGCTAGGGTCTTTTAACCAGTAAAGCAGAAACATAAGTAGAAAGCAGAAACAGAAATTCCTTGCAAATAATTCTGGGTCCCCAGGACCCAGATCATGTGCTCAACAAGTTGTTAAGGAGGCAAGCGTATGATGTATTGTTATTATTATTATTATTATTATTATTATCATTATTATTTCATGTGTGTGTGTGTTGAAGGGCTGGGCGAGATCCACAGATTTGTGTGGAGGTCATCGGATGACTTGTGGGAGCCAGTTCTCTCCTCTTACCACATACATTCCAGGGATTGAACTCAAGTTGTTAGGTTTGGCAGCGAGCTGAGAGTGCCTTTCCCCTCTGAGCATCTCCCTGGCCCGAGCTCAGGGTTTTAAACATCACCCGTCCTGCCCAATCAGAGAACTCTTTGAGCCAGGGTGGGGGAGGGGTGAACTTTACTGAGCTTTGGATCACAGTTCTTGTCTCTTGCCTTCACAGAGCCCAGACTTGTCCTCTGAGAGGAAGAGGGAAGCTGAAGGAAGTCACTCCCCTTCTCACAGCCCAGCTCTTCCCCGGGGAGGCAACTGGGCTGGAGTAGCCTTGCACCCTGTACGCTGTGGTCTGGGAATAGCCAGGGGGATAGTGAAGGGGTGGATTCTTTAAAAAGTGAATGTGAGATGCTGAGGGCCACCGCCTTGGGGCAGGGGACAAGGCACCCTTGACTAGAGCCAGTGTGTGTGATACAAAAAATGCTGGCACTAGCTGGGCTGAGGCCAGAGTCCAACCAAATACCTGCAAGTTGTCACTGTCCCACCTGCATCCCCAGAGTCCCCCAGCCTCTAAAACCCTTCCAGGAGAGGGTGAGAGAATGATCCCTTTCTGTCGCTACAGAACAAATTACCTACAAGTTAGCCCTTCAAACACCTGTTTGTTATTCACAGCCCTCAGATCATCAGTCCAGGTGGGCCCAACTGGGCTGGCGGCTCAGATGGCAGAGCAATCAAGGATTCAGCTACCTGGGGTGGTTTCTAGAAACTCTGAACCAATCTGCACTTGGCTGTGGCACAAATCGGCTCCTTCAGTGAGAAGACAGAAGGTCACAGCTTCCTGCTGGTTGCCAGTCCTAGAGGCTGCCTCTCTGAGGGTCTTCCCTCCATGTGGACCCCTCTGTCTGTTTTTGTTTGTTTGTTTTGTTTTGTTTTGTTTTTCGAGGCAGGGTTTCTCTGTGTAGTCCTGGCTGTCCTGGAACTCACTCTGTAGACCAGGCTGGCCTTGAACTCAGAAATCCACCTGCCTCTGCCTCCCAAGTGCTGGGATTAAAGGCGTGCGCCACCACTGCCCAGCGCGTGGACCCCTCTGTCATCAAATCACCATTCCTGTGTTGACAACCAATGACACCCTGTCCTGCTGTCACATGGAGATCTCTGCTTCCAAGGGGGTGGTGGGGTGAGACTTGCCATCCTTTAACGAGCTCACAGTTGTAACCTTAATTCTGTCTGTCCTCAGAATCCTTTGTGCCTTCTAGTGTCCCTGAACTATGCGTCTGAGATCTCATCTTGTTCTGGAAACAGGCTGGGAAATCTCAGGAATCCTAGCTAGAATTCCGCCTCCTGACAGGGAACCAGAGTGCTTCATGGCTACAGTACTAGACCAGGACTGTGAGTCTGGCTTTCCTTCACCCACCCAGGAACTCAGAGAACAGGGTAGACCCTTGATCTCTCAGGCCAGCCTCTGTGCTTTCTATGACCCGAGAAGGAGCCCTGCTTCAGCACCCGACGACTTCACCTCCTGCATCATGTCTTCCTTTCAGAGTCCTAGCCCTGCCATCCCCCAAGCTCCTGACTGGGCTCTGCCTTTCCTTGGTACTCCCCAGACACCTTACAGCTACGTGCCTTCTCAGCCATCCACTGGTCTACTCCCTTCCCACTGCTGGTGTCTGGTGTGAACCAGCCCCCGACCTTAACCTGCTCTCTCCCTTACCCTAGTGGGCACCAGCCAGGCCACATAGCCCAGGCACTACGGTGATGGCTGGGGTGGAGTCTGGTTTGGACCCTGCTCTAGTCCCAACACTTGGCTCAGAGCCAGGAGTGTAGCAAGCATTCCAACAAACTTATTTTGTGGTTTCTCTGGGTTTTCTCTGTTGGGGTCCATCCACTGTCCCAAACCTGGCAGTCTCATCACTGTCCTTTTAGCCTGGAAAGTCTGGGTCCTTCTCTCCCTCAGACTGGGAATAAAGTAAGACTGAATGCACAGTCCGTTGGGATGAAATGTTGCTACATACCCTGCCTGGCCCCACTGTGCATCTCATATGCACAGATGCCATCCATTGTACCCACTGTGTCCTTCTTGGCTTGTGGCTAGGAGGCTAGAGTGACAACCCCATAGCTTGCATCCCCTTGACAGACCTAGGACACCTTCAGCTGACCTCTGTGAGTTTACTCTGCTGCTCTTTCTCCTTCCATCCCTGAATTTGGGCCTGTGTTCTCTCCCCAGTGACCCACCCACTTCCCCTTGGGAGACAGTGAGGCTTGAAGAACATTTTAATCCAGCTCCAAAGCTCTGAGAGGGAAGATGACTAAAATCTCTGGAATGCAGAGCCTGCTGCTTCCTGCAGGGCATTCTGAATAAAACACATGTAACCCAAGCCAGGAAGGATGCCACCCGGACTTCAAGGATGAGCACAGCAAGCAAGCTCTTGACTTGGGCCTAAGCCCCAGTGCCCTGGTGACCATCCTTCCTGCTCAGCCATGAAGAACCCAACCTGTGACACCAAGCACATGTTACTGTTGGTCTTATTTAAATGCTCCTAAGTGGATGGGGAGGAGGAGGAGACATCCTCTACATACCATCCTCAAAAAGCACTCCAGATCCCCATCTCTGTCACCCCAGAGCAGGCCCCCATGTCACAGCTCAGCTAGGTCATTACCACTTCAAGCAAAATGCCAACATGCATTGACCGTCTCTGGGGAAAGTCGAGATTCACACTGGTCTTGAAGGCACAGCTCCATGAACTTGTTTAAGTATGTACCCCATCTGCATGAAGCACAGAATATTTCTAGAAGGTTCCCTGGAGCCTCCTCTTACGGGCACCATCCATCTGCCTCTGAGTAACCACACTTACTGATTTCTCTTGCTGTCAGTTAGCTTTGCCTGGTTTTGAACTTTACTCTTGTGGGATTGTGGATCGTATATGTATGTGTTCCTTCTGCTGCATATCTTAGTCCTGCCTCTGGGCTTTCCACGACCTGAATAACATTCCTGCCTCCGCATGGGACTTTCCCTCCTGTTCACCTTGACTTCCTTCCAGAACTGCAGCCACAACATCCCCAGGTCCCTGTCTGGGCTTGAGCTTTCGTCTGTCACATTCCCATGGCACTGTAAGTCTACGTGACCTTGTGGTCACTCCCGATTGCAGACACATTAACAGTCCTCTGGCATCCACTGTTGTCCCAGATGACTATGAGGTCCACTTCTTGTCCATTTGATATCACACTCACTTGATTGATGAGGGAGTTAGTTAAATCAGCAGTTCACTATTATAAAATGAAGGTATGGGCTGATCAACTCAGGAGCACTAGGTCTCAGAGGAGGAGGTTTGGGAAGAAGGAGCTCATTCATCTAAGTTAGAATACCTACTAAATGGGTCCTATAAACCAAGCTCTGCCTTCAACAGTTATAGAGAGGGGACACTGCATGTGTTGAGGTCAGAGTTCAATGCTTTGGAAGTTGGTTCTTAGCTTCCACCTTGTTTAAGGTGGGGTCTCTCTTTTGTTTCTACTGTACTGCCTACTCTAGGCTAGCTGGGATGATTCTCCTGTCTCTGTCTCCCATCTGGCTATAGAAGAACTGGGATTACAGATGTCCACAGCAAGCACTTTTACCCACTGAGCCATGACCCAAGCCCAGCACTTGTTTCTTAATAACCTACGATTTTATGATAAAGCACACTTGGGCCAACAAGATGGTTCGGTAGAAGAAGCAGGAGCAGGCAGGCCTGGGAACCTTAGTTTAATCCCCAGCTCCAGAAGGTAACGAGAGAGAATGAATTCCCAAGAGTTGTCCTCTGACCTTCATATGTATTACACACGCACACATCCATATACACACACAGGCACATAGACATGCATGTATACACATACTTATATACACACATATGCACACATGTACATACACATACATATATACGTACACACATACAGACACACATATACATACACATATACATACATATATGCATACAGACACACAGATATACATACACATACATATACACACATACATACACATATATACATATACACACTTACA